>JARWCS010369308.1:0-10317 GCA_034783895.1 Geukensia demissa | reverse complement strand
ACGGAGGCCAGAATATTTATTTTAAAAAACTGCCAGGCCCCCCCTCAGAATCAAATGGTCGTCCCCCAAAGGTGTACTTGACACACATACAGTGTACGTTGATGCAGTTACCCCTTGGTAGCAGACACCAAAGGGTGTACTTGACACACATACAGTGTACTTTGATGCAGTTACCACTTGGTAGCACAGACATCAAAGGGTGTACTTGACACACATACAGTGTAATTTGATGCAGTTACCACTTGGTAGCACAGACATCAAAGGTCGTACTTGACCCATATACAAGGTACCTTGATGCAGTTACCCCTTGGTAGCACAGACACCAAAGGTGTACTTCACCCACATACAAGGTACCTTGATGCAGTTACCCCTTGGTAGCACAGACATAAATAAAAAAATGAGCGCAGTTAAGGGTGTACTTGACACACAGTGTACTTTGGTACAACCAAACCTTGTTGGCTTAGACATTCAAAGTGTATTTAACAAACATACACTGTACTATGATACAGCCAAATCTCTGTACATCAGACACCTAAGTATGCAATAACACATTGTTCTTTCTATTGTCAAACCTCAGTAGCACAGACAACCAAAGGTGTACATAAACAAATATAGTTTACTTTTACACAACTAAACCTACTAAACACATATAATATATTTTACACAACCACACATCAGTAGTTCAGACAACCAGAGGTGTACTTTACACACATATAATGTACTTTACACAACCACACCTCAGTAGCTCAGACAACCAAAGGTGTACTTAAACACATATTGTGTACTTTAACACAACTCCATACACACTGAAGGGACCAAATATTGGACAAGAACTGTTTAAATGATAAAGGTTCTAAAACATGTAAATGATATGAAAAATGGACTGATAAAAAAAGTTTCAAGATAATCATGATTTTTTTAAAAAGATTTTGTTGTTGTTACTTTATTGTACTGTGCAAATAAGCTAAAAAGCAACGGTTACTCAATATATGTTAACTTTGAAAATGTATTTGAATTCTTCAAATTAAAAGTTTTATGTAGAAAGTTAGTGCATTCTTTGAATTGAATTTTTAGCAGATTGATTTGAATAAGGACATGAAATCATAAATCAATTTTATTTTTATCAAATGCATAATGACAGAACGTATTGAACGTTCTTGTAACAACTATTCATCCTTTTGTTACCAAAATGATTGTATCACAAATATTCGGCACTTAATTGAATCTAAGGCATACATAAAAACATTAAACTGAAGAAGATAAAATTGTGCAATAGAAAAGAGTTTATTGGCGGATGACATTACGTATGAATAGCTGGATGTGGGACTCCCGCTGCATTAAACCCCCGGTTTGATTTTTATTAAGACTGTATGGAGCCTTCAAACTTGTCATATTAGCAACGTTGATGTTTTTACACTTGAACACTGTCCAAAAGATGCAATTTTGATGTCATTTGTTTGATTAATTCTTGGATACTTTGTTCATTAAGTAAAACATGTTAGAACAGCGGTTTCCAATTGATGTTTAATTAAACTCTAACCAGGCATGGCTCCTCACAGTGCCTATTTGCTAATGATGTTTAATGAATATAAAATGCTATGATTACTGGACTTGGATGTATGTTTACTCTCTCAAAAGATTTTTTATTGTTTGAAGTTAGCAAATTGAATTTCTATGTGGATTGAGTTCCTGTAAGAAGAAAGCATTATAAACATTAGTAAAATTCCCTCCAAAAATGTGTCGCATCATTGTTAATTATCGTTCAGCATGTACTTTAGACTTGTCAAATGGTGATGTAATTGTGTTATCTGTGTAATGTTCTCTTTTGCCATTTTTGACGCCTCTTTTTTAACAGCAAAATATTAACACCATATAAATATTTCTGAGTTACATGTATTTCGTTGTAGTAGGTTTCTTAGATAATTCTTTCAAAAAAGGAGGAAAATCTTGTTTTCTTCCCATTTTTGCCAAATAATGGAATTTAAAAGCTGAAACAGCAATATGAAATTTTTTAAAGGAAATCTAGGTATTTTATATTTGAAAAGGCTCTATATTCAAAAGTGACTTCAATGGACATGATATGATAATGCTCCAAATTTTTAGCAAATTTCAAAGTTTTTTCAAAAAACTATTTAAAAGTGAAATATGACTGAAAACAAAGAAAAGTATAACTTTTTAAATTTAATGTTGTGGCCTGGCTTCTAGACTATTTAACAATGCACTCAAAGCCGTAATGTCTAGTGATTTTCAATAAATTGCAAAGATACCAGCAGATATAAGGTTTTTTGACAGTTTTCCCCAAGATAAATGGAGTTAAAATGAGCTAAAAAGTCAAGTTCCCATAATAAGAAAAATTTGTTTCTCAACCGATTTTGATGATCTTTTCTGTATGATTCCTTATGAAAAATGCAGTAGAATTTGCTCCAGTTTGGGGATAAAAAGGGTCAAAATGATCACTGATCTAGTCATTTTACTGTGTCTAGCACTGTACCATATACAGCAAAATATTGTGTCTACACTTATCCAAATGTTCATTTTTGCAAATTTCCCATGTCAGGGTGCTGAATTCGTATCATTCTCTATTGCCAAGCACCTCATTTATATTTTTCCCAAGAACTGTTAAATTTTGACAACACACTAATACTCAATGTTCATTTGCAATTAGTATTCAGTAGAACAGTGTTTTATTGAATATAAATTTCAAATTTTGTGCCCAAATGAAGTAGCTTAATTTAGCAATCTTCATGGGAAAAATATGGCCATTTCTCTGGCAGTTAAACTAATATTTCTTTAATGGATGAATCCTCCCCTTAACATACATATCTGTTAACCCTCCCTCTTTTGCCAACTTTAGGAGGGAGAATCCTTCTTTTTTGGTCAATCTCCCTTTCTGGGGTAGTCTACAGTTTGGGAGACACCAATCTCCCTCTTTCACAAATTTCTCCCCCAAATCTCACTCTTTGCAGAAATATTGGACAATTTATGTTCTAAATGGCTAATTAAATTGATGAAATGCCAAGTTCATGTTATACAATATTTATTGAGAAGAAATAAACAAATAATTCCTTTTGTTGCACTTTTGGTTCAAATTTTGATTAGAGATCATTAGTAGAATAATGAGATACCATATATAGATTTTATGTCTTTGTCTTAGTTATGTACTTGGACTTCTAGCAAAATTATCTTTTTTTTTCTGCAAAAATGTTTGCCGTTCAAAATCTGCCTCTTTGGAAAGCTAAAAAGAGGGTGATCTCCCTCTTTGAGGATTCAAAGGGTTAACAGTATGAACATGGCACATTTTAATTTTATCCTTGTTAAAAAATTTTTGTCTTCTTAGACTCAGATAGAGGGTGAAAAAAGAGCTTTTATTTACTATTCATGAAATTTTTATAAATGCATATTTACTGACATTACTCAATTTTATTTTTTTCTTTGCAAGTGTTCAAATGTTCAAAATTATTTTCTTCTCAAGTGAAGGTGAAAATCTGTAAGATTGAAATGTGGCGATTGAGTTTAAATATAAACGGTAATTCTATTTTGTTACCTTGTGTTAAGCCTTTTCTTAGGGCTTCAGAATTTATTTAAAGCCCAAGCATTTTAATTCTCAGTTTAAATAAGGTTTTTAATTCCTCCGAGGTTAAAAAGATTGACGTCACAGCGTAATATTGCCAACATGAAATCCATTGATACGTAAATCAACCCTACTTTCAATTGTCCATCCGACCACCGCTTTGTTATGAATGCAAACATAAAAAAATATTTAAAAGTGAAAACAAAATTTGTGTTAAAACCATGTAATTATTTCTTTATAGTGTGAAAAACCTTGATAGCATGGTCGTCTGAAGTATTTGGTTATGGAAAAGTATGTTTAAATGTACATGATGATATTGACCCTGGATATTACCAATCCAATTTCTCACTGACAACCTAACACACATTTCATTGTGAGTATTGTTACATCATAGATTATTTTTATTTTAATTTAAATTTTATGCTTATTTTGGTTCATAGAAAAAAAAAATTAAGAATTTGCCAGTTTTTATGTTGCAAAGATATATTTATTTGTGACATTCTATTTTGTAATAATTATCAGGGACATATATTTATTCTGTTATATACATCCCTGTAATTATGTAGCAAATTATCCTATGTTTAATAAATGTTTTTATAAGTAATTAACTGTATATGGTAACATTGAAGAATTTTTATATTACAAGTTCACCAATGTTTAATAAATATGGTGAATAATGATTTGCAATATGTTCATTAATATCTCATCTGTAGCATTAGAACCAAACACATTAGAAGATCTAAACATAGTAAAAGAAGAATAAAAAAATATCTTGTTTTTTTTTAAAAGGAAAAATAAATGTTTGCAAGTTCAGCTTAATTTTTTTCAACCTAGAAACCAAAATTTCAAGTTTTAATAGCAAGCTAGAATCACTGAAATCAGGGTAAATAGTTTATACTCAGATATCAAAAGTTAGCACAAAAATATATTTGGTCAGAGGATTTTTTCAACTATCATGGCTATCATGGTGACAGCCCCCAAAAAATGTAATGTTGATCACTGTGCCTAGCTAGTTAAGAAAATTTCCTGACATAAGTATACAGGATATTTATCGTTTTAGGGTACATGTAGTGGTGAATGTTTCACAGTGCATTTGTGCGACTTACATGCTCCTTAATACTTAAGAGATGTATACAATGCCATGCACATGACACTTAATATCTGTTGGGAGTAGCCGAAGTTATTCGTTTATACTCAGAAACCATCGTCACTCATTTATATCCACAACTCCAGTGTTTTTTGTTTTGAACTAATCGCAATAGAATGTACAGTTTGAAATATGTGGAACACTAGATGCATAAAATCAATCAACAGATATTTCTGTGGTCAACTTCAAGAATACTACAATGCACAAAACTTTGGAAAAGACATGAAAATATTCCAACTTTTACTGTTATATTAAGCATTCCCCCTTTTGAATTTTATAAACATCCTTTGTTCTTATTAGAGAAGATATGGTATTGATATTTTAGACTTAAATCATATTGGATATGAAGTATATATTTGATTCCCACCAGATAGCTTTGGTTTTAGTTGCAGTAGGACTTTTAAATTAAAATTCATCAATGGTGCTGTGTGTGTGATGTTTTGCTAGATGGTTCTTTGTACTAGTTAACCCATTTTCCAAGCAATTGTTAAAATTCAAATTTGAATCGATTTTTCATCGATTGTAGGAGTTTGAAAAGATTACCCCAGTTTCTTTTTACCTTGTATGACACCTCGTAATCACCAATTAATCATGAATTTAAGTCTTAAGAAAGGAAGCGGAATAACCTATATCATTGGCAATGAGATGCTTACATTTATTTTATAGTAGCTGAACATTACATTGTTCCCAGTAGTTGATGATGGTCTTTTACATACCGAAATGATTTGGTCATTAATCATTTTATTGTAGAATCTGGACTTCTAGTATTCCCTATATCTATGACCGGCCTTACTAATTCTGTTAAGTAAGTATTCATCACATCAACAACCCTATCAGAAATATATGGATTCCAGTATGTTTGGTACACTGTAATGCATTTTCATTATTTGAATTGTATCATGGAATGCGAATAAGTTTTCTGCGTATTGAAAATGTATACATGTTCTCACATTAAAAGTTTATGCTTTTGCGATGCGCATCGAATACACATTGCTATAATGCATACTGTTTGAAAAGTTTTCTATTTAAAAGAAAAAATATTGAAAAGATGCCAAAAAGACATGATCCACATCTTACATATGTTTATAAAGTATTCATTTTTTATTCATTTTTCAATATTCGCATTGTACCAAAACATTGTGCGATCCTCATTTGTAATGACTGACATGTGAACATAAAATGCAACTTCTGATGAACATTAAATGTAAAAACATTACCGTATTATCTAAGCATTCTGCAGTCAGCCACTGGAACTGTCATACATTTTAAGAGATGCTCTAATTTATTTTTACTTCTTAAGTAAATATATTTTCCACAGACATGGCAGAAAGCAATTTATTTTTGGGACACTGAAATAAAATTGGAGTTATTCTTCCCAGTCTTACCAAACTGATGTACAATGTATATGAAAACTGCATTCAGATTGCTTTTATTCAGGTCAATTTATGACTTTTTTCTTCAACCATTTTGATTCTACTCACAAAAAATGCAGCAAATAGCACTAGAGCTGTTGCAGTGTCTCAAAGAGATCCTTGAAGTCAGATCTCATATTTTTTAGGTTCTTTTGTCATATTTTTAATTTAACTACAATTTAAACCCAAACTTTGAACAGCCTGAGGATTTGCAGTACCATTGTTCCATCAGTTATTTTTATTTGATAGTTTTATTCCAAAATTAGATTTTTGTTGGTGATTGAAATTTAAGATGATGCTAGGGGAGATAATACATTTTTATTGGCTTTAACATTAAAGCATGTTTTTTTATTCGGAAACTATTGAGCCGATTTAAGTGATTGGCTATACAAATGAGCCTTGGATGGTCCTTTACAAAAAATGTTCATGAAGATCAGCTAGACGTGGTGTAACTATGGACCTAATGGAAAATTTGTTCAAACTTGAAAAGCTGTTTGAAGAGTTTGTTGTATAATAGATGATCCTATACATATATTATGTGCAGAAATTCAAGGTTGTTACAACAGTCGGAATTACTTGAACATTGAAACTGCCAACCCAGTTGAAATGATTTGTCATATTTAGTTCTCTACATTTTTTTTGCTTTTTGTTTCAAGCAGAAAAGCAAGATGGCTGCTAAGTCAAACTTAGTTGAACATTAGACCCATCCTTGTGAAAAATTTGTTGGAATTTCTTTTTCGCCTAAAACTTATTGACATGATTTATTGTGCTAATAATTCTTTGATGGTCCTCTATTGTGTTTAATTTTTCATGCCAATTAGTTTTTCAAGATGACACCCACATCCTGACAGTTAAACATTGGAACCATTCAAAGTTTCATTAGCGACCGTTTTTATAATACCAGTTTGACAACAGATAAACTTAATTTGACATTAGCTTTTAGCATGCAATGATACAGACTCCTGTGAGCTTCTGGTTTCAGTGGACTTGATTTTCTCCCTCTCACCATAAATCTCATATGTGCTACTGAGTATTTTCAAAAAATCACATTCTTTGATGAATTTACTTGTTAAAAATTGTCATTTGTTGATTAAATTACTTAGCATCTAAATGCTTTCCAGGGATTAATGGCTTCCCGTGTGACCGTCTGCTTCTTAAGTGGACTGCTGAGTATAGGGTAACATGAATTAATTTTAAAATGTGCTAATATTTTATACTTCATTTAGGCTTTCGTCATTTAATTTGTTTAAAGCAACAAGAAACTGTGACTTTAACAATTCAGAAGATATTGCAGCTTGTAAATTGTGCTCTATACCGCTAGTTGTTGGTGTCTATTTGCTAAAAATTTTGCCAACCTGTTGGCATTGTTAACAAGTTGAAATTAAAGGTTTGTTGTTTATGGTAAAGCTACATTTCAATATTTACAATTCATATAAAGAAATTTTAAGGCCACACATAAAAATATTTCAGTTTGCACTAACCTGACCCTGATTTTCATCAATGGGTAGGTAGATAGGTTTTTTTTATATTGATTGACCTGGCTCTCATATATAATCAGAGCCAAATGGAGCTTGCTAGCTAAATTCCTTCGTAATATTTCAGATCTAAATATACTAAGATATGCTTTTATATTTGTTACATTTTCCCCATATCCTTTCTTAAATTTTATGTTTGGTTTGTTTTAGACCCATCCAGAACCCATTCATGTCCTCAGAAGAACAGAGATTATGTTTCAAGTCTTATTTTTATTGATAAAGTGGTGACTATTCTCAATGACTCCTGCTTTCTGTGTTTATTTTTTAGTTTGACCATACACCATTATTTCTTAGAAAGCAGAGGAAATTGCCCCAATCATTCAGTCAGCCTTACAAGTAAATAGAAATGATTTACTGACAAATTGTTACAACCAAAGAGATAAGAAACTTGTCTTTATTACCAGATTGACCCTGTGCTTAGACAACTCAAGCAGTACACATTTGAAACATTGGAGTTAATTACTGAAGATGAAGTATGTAATAAATGTATCACAAAATACCAATATCCATTTGATGCACTGTATAACCATTTTGTTTATTGACATCTGGTCAGCAGTGCTCAAAGTCAAAAGGTTAGACATCCGTTTTAAAATACATGGACAATAAGCACAAACATCAAAACCAAAACAATCTCCGAAACGGCCTTTAATTGCATACAAAAGACACAAGAATTTAGGTCCAATGTAAAATATAACATCATTAATCGACCATTTATCTATCAGCCAAGCAAATTACGCATAATGTCGAATCTCGATGATGTGTCACGGAAACAATTCTACATCGTTTTATTGGGCCATACTTGTTGTATTAGAGAGAAGCGTTAAGCTTACCAGTTTAAACGCAAATCTGTCCATCTTTTCTCCTTCCACTTGGACTGTTGTTATCTTATGTTACACAGGCAAGTACCAAGGACTTCAGAATATTGGAAAAGTGACAGACCCAACAAAGTCGTATGAGAGATGTGAAAAATCTGAAAAAGTTAGGAAAAAAACTTCTTAGTCAGCCCCTTTTTCAGGTCAGTCGGGTTCGTGGAAACAAATATATTTTTAATTCTGGTCTTATACAGCAGCTCAAAAGCTTGATTAGAGCCAAAGCATTTTAATGTCTCTCATAGTCTAAAAAGCATTAAGCAAAACACAATTGCATGGATATTTACATAATAGTACACCAGCTCAAAAGATGTTTAAAGCAAAGGCATTTTAATAAGGAGATTCTAAATTGCATTGTATATGATCCAGATATTGCTCCTTAAAAAGGCAAATAGAAATCTTAGGATAAGACAAAACCATAGGTACAAATTAAACAAACAAAATAAACATAAAAAACAAAACTAAGGGACGAGCTCTGGTGCTTCAGAAGGATAAGTTGGTCTTCTTCACATGTTACTTCTGTCAGATTGTGTAATAAATAGTAAAAAATCAAATGGGATGGATAGTAAAAAATCAAATGGGATGGATAAATTATATATCATTATCTGCTACACAGATGGGTATTTGGCAAATATTTTTGTGAGAACAAATTTTCAAAGTGTTGTCTTCAACTTTTTTCATTTGTTGGGTTGCTTAAAGGTATTCAGACCATAAAAAAATCGCAGGTCAAAAATATTTTAATTTTTTGAAGTTTTCAAATGAAATTGTAATTTTAGTAGAAATAGTGTAATGTTTTTGAATGACAAATTTACCGAATGAAATCTATGTCAATTATATTAAAAGTATTGTGGAAAATAAGTGATTTTTTTTCTGCTACTGTTAAATTCACTTCCTCAAAACCTGTTGTTGTTTAAATCATACTTTTTATTATGGTTGGAATACACTAAGATTTCTCATATTTACTTGTTGAAAATGGAAACCAGTCAAAATCAAACACAAATTCTCAGTCTGGCTGATGTTTTATAATATATACAGGATTTACCTTGTTTCAAAATTTTTGCCATTGGATAATTAAACCGAGTGCTTCATGGCTTAATGCAGAAAAAAAAATTCTGTTCCCTTAGGAAAGTTTCTAGTCTTGATTTCATCATTATTAATTTATAATGAGATCGCTTTGTTATGAGTAATATTATTGAATAACGACATCACAAAAACCAAGTTAATATGGTTTATGTGACATGTGGTTGAAACATACTTTAAGAAGTACTATGTTATCAATGTTCAATTATAACTGATTTGATTAAATATTGCAATATTGTACATGCATTAAGTCGTGACATTTTAAAGATGGAGTTTCAGGTAAATGCATAGTTTTATAAATGGGGAAAGAGTGGGATGGGGAAGGTGGTATTTATTTTTAAATACAAGATTTAAATGCTTTAAGAATCTTTTATTATGTAATATGAAATAATTTTTTTTAGAAATATTTCAGTTATATATTATGAATGTAAGCAGTTGTAGCACAATTATTTTACATTGAAATCATTAAAAAAAGTCATTAGAGATCTTGTATAGTTGCATAGTTCATAATGTTTTCATTGACAAAAAAACTAAGTATACTAATTTCAAATGGATACTGCATGCTTATTAGAAAGAAACCCCAAACTTCAGTGTTTTGTCTTCTGAAGTAGGCCTGACTTTTGGGGTACCTGTAAAGTGAGAAAAGAAAATGAAACGAAAAGAAAAGAAAAGAAAAGAAATTTATCAAAACGAAATGAAAACA
>JARWCS010369297.1:0-10317 GCA_034783895.1 Geukensia demissa | reverse complement strand
CAAGGTCGGTGGTTCTCTCCGGGTACTCCGGCTTCCTCCTCCAGTAAAACTGACCGCCGCGATATGACTGAAATATTTTTAAAAGTGGCGTTAAACCCCAATCAATCCATTTGCTTGCTTCATTCACTACAATTTGGAGATTTTGACTTTTATTTTAGATCGAAATACATAAAATATTAATATTATATTTATTTTAAGTTTGATGTGCCTGCATTACTGATAGTGCTTTGATGCAACTAATCTTGAGTCTAATTAGATGTGCCATTCATCGATTCTGTGACCCAGTTTCTGACTTATATACAACTACTTTCAGTTTGATGTGATTTCCGACCTACGACTAAAACATGTCTTCTTGAGATTGCAAATTACACCTCATATTTCTTCTACTACAAAATATGGCCTAACTCAATTTCTCTGTAAAGATGACGTTTAATTATTCGTCAGGGTATCTGTAAATACCCAGACTTCACAAGGAGATGCCAAAATTGTTCGTCTCTAGCCACTTTTCTCTATATATTTTTACATAAAATCACATTTTTGAAAGATTCTTGTGAAGCCGATTCATGTCCGATTTTCAAAGAATTTACACCGTTAATTGCAGATTTTTAAAGAATATTAAGTTCCTTTTATATTTTGAATTTGTTTCATCTTTGTTGATCTAGAAATCGCAGTTATTTATTTGAAGCTTTTAAACTTGGATGACATTTGGCTATAATTTGCCTTTCATAGGATTTCAGATCAGCCACAAGTCATCTCTATTTATAAGTGGAAACGACGTTTAGGACGCCAAACAACATTTCTACCAATTGACGGTTTTTACTATAAATGTTAGAGCATGGCAGTTCTGGAGGGACAAAAACAGGTCGTTAATTGAGTTTTTAGCCAGAGTATACGTTTTAATAAATAACAAATGTGTACCTATGACAGGACAATTCTTTTGAGACAGTCATTTTTGCAGAATCACTACATTAGTTTCAAAAGCGGTAAACTTTAACGACACGTTACGCAAGATCATAAAAGACCCGGAGAAAAAAACAGCAACGAAAATTCTTTCCCTATTTCAGAAAATTTATACTCCTGTTGTATCATGAAATACTGTAATTTAGATATTGAAAGGGCAGGGGATAATTAGAAGGGTGAAATGTCAAATATCTATTACAGTATCTTTGATGAAATAGGACAAACACTAATAAGAATCAAATTTTCTTATTATGAAAGTCCTGCTTTGTCTCCATTTTTTCCGCAGTTAAAAGAAACAATATCAACAAGAATCATATTGCTCACTTATTCTGTGGCATTACTTCATTAATCTCTGCCCTTAACAAATAAAATTACAGAAAGTCAAAGAAATAAAAAAAAAATCCTCGCCATAAAATTAATTGATTAATCATTGAATTATGGACACAGTCGAGGAAAGGATATCATTGATCTACGAGGAACTGAGCTTACTAATGTATTGGAAATTGAAAAGAATTGGCGCCGTTCGGAAGTAGGTTGGTAATATCGTTTCTCTTCCGTAACGCCAGGTGTTCGTTTTTATTACTTTAAATTCGATTATCATTCATATACATCAAATATCAAAAGCTAATTAATACAATCTAATCCTAAAATTATTGAAATAAATTTTCCAATTGTATAATTATGGTAAAATCCCATGAAATATCATCTGGATCAATATCAAAGATGGACATAAAAAAGCGGTAAGGGTCTAAAGAGGGAGGAGCGATCAACGTCTTTCCGACTTTCTTTCCTATTTTAATCATCATTTGATGTTTCACGTAGTATAAGAAGTATGTGCTAGTGTATTCAAGAGTGCAAAGTGACATCGAACTGGAAATTAAATCGAAAGCATATCAAGTGAATGAGAGACAACAAATGATTTTATCATGACCAAAGAAAGAAAGACATACAATACTACACAAATTTTTGAATATAAAGTATAATTTTAGCAACACTATCACCATAGAAATATGTGTTAAACTTCCCATGGATCAGCATTGACATCCTTTGTATTATTCCTGTTAAACTGAATCTGGGGATTTAAGGGTTAGACCTTGATCAAGATGATTACTCTAAAATTTACAAATTTAGTTTCGTTATAGCATTTAAAGCATTCAATTGACACAGAATAATCTGTAACAGCATATGTATGAAAATGGTAGAAACAAACGAATTAGGAATTTATAGAGATATCCCAATTACCTTAGCTCTAAATAGGCACTATGTAATTACAAAATTGTTGACGGCTATTTTATCAATAACCCTGAATATTTGCCAACTATATAAATCCTGGTATATTATCTACACAACTATGTTGACCGCATCTATCCAGCTGAACTTGAAATACAGATACAGAAAGGTTTGCATGATACCTTGACTTATACTCAGAAATTGACAGTTAGGCCGGTTTAAACAAAACATTACGACAAGGGAGATGACTTTGATTTTCCCCATTGTAAACTTCCCGTTAATGTCTAGCAACATTCCAGCCGCCCCTTCATATGAAGTGTATATTTCTCAGTTGAAACGCTTCTCCATTACGTGCGCTTCACATCAGGATATTATTGATAGAGGGTTGCTGCTGACAAGAAAACTACTGAACCAAAGGTTTCTCAAGGAAAGATTAAAGTCATCAATCTGGTAATTTTTCGTTCCCCATCATGTATATAAAGCTTATATTTTACATCTGATTTGCAATAACACCACCACAACACTTGCGAAACAATTTTTTGAATATATTTTGAATTGTTGAAAGGATCCGTACGACCAATGTGGCTAACAGTATCGGAAGTAAATCTAATTTCGACTTACGCCCAATCGTTTTGTGAGTATGTGAGCTTTAAGTTTTTATGGTATAATAGTTGGGTAAAGAAATAAACTCCCTTATTCAGTCACCAAATTGAAATACTTTCGGCAATGGCTTCCTGTCCATCGCATGAATACTCTGACGATTCCGAAGCGGATAAACTAAATTATACTATATAATTGCATCTATCTCTTATTATTCATTGCATATTTTAACTGTTTATTTTTCTGTGTACCCTGCATTGAGCACAACAGATTATTTAAGGCTTAATTACATGTCAGTCCGTAAACGTAGTGCAGAATAATGTCGACAAATGACATTATGATTTTCAGGGTCAAAGGTCTAGGTTGCAAAGCCCTTGTTTCCTGTTCTACATTGAATAGAATCATCATACTAGATGAAGCAAACTTTCAACACGACGCTTTTTAGATATATCTTCCAGAACCCCATTTATCATCTTCTGTTCATCGTACAACAGAGAAAAGTTTGTATATAATAGCAAATTGATTATGGGAGTAGAAACAATATGAAGTGTAACGTTAATCTCACGGGAGGAAAACCAATGTGAAAATTATTACTCCGATAGTATAATATCAACTATTTCTGATTTAATGCATTTTCCGTTCGTAAAATCTATTTTTTTATGAAAAACATATTAATTTCAAATAACATGGTATTCCCTAGTTGAATTCTTGACTCAGAATACTAATTCTGATAACATGATTAAATATGAAAAAGAAGACGTATCACATGGTATTGTTATATCTATTAATAATGCAAGAAAATAAAGTCAAGCATTAATTCATTCAGGTCAAGGTGTGCACTTTAGTGAAGAAAGATCCGTCAAAATTCGCTAGTTCATAGTGGGCGAGCCAACCGTCCCCTAAAAAACAAATATAGAAAAACTGTACGACATTCCTAAATTTATAATGAAAACACCAACATTATCCGCCTATCTTGCTCAGCGACAGTTTTTACATGTCACTCTTCCTCACCGAAATCCTGGATTCTCCCCTGGATAAGCATTTCGGAAGACCAGTCAAGTCATTTCCGTATCTGCGAAAAATTGTAACTTAAGTGCTTCAATCATTCCTCTTTATATTGACTGTTTAAACGACTGGATTTGTTTTATAGTAGTTTTTATTATCCTTTGTGCTATCTTTTAGTCTGTTCTCAGTGATTGGCGGGTAGACTCCGTAAAGACGCTCCCCTCGGGCATTTATTACGGAAAATACTTATGGTTAAATTAATTTTCAGATTTCATTTGGCCTTAAGGAAAATTAGCTTACTAATCTGAGCAAACTGGTCCAAGTGGTGAAAATGTGTCTCGCAAAATACACGATGAAATTCAAAATGTTTCGTATTCGAATAGTTTTTGGACAAGATGTATAAGTCCTCCTAGGACTTTAAGTGAATTGTTATATCAAATTACTAACTTGTTATATATCAAATTTCTTTACTTGTTATATATATCAAATTATTAATCTGTTATAACAAGTTATAAAAGAAAATATATGGCCCTCAAAGGCTTCCGTATCCATCATTTATTTGTATTGTATAATTGTTACAAAATTTGTCTTACCATTAGGAGAGAAAACTGTTATCCAACATATTTAATCGTTTTTACACTGTAGTGGACTTTGTTTATCTGTTTTGTTTTGCAAATTTTATTTATACATACAATGTATGGCCTCGTCATAGAGATATATCGATGTGTAAATTTATTGCAAGTGAAAAGCTATGTCGCAAAAATACACGGAAGAAAGACAGACATCTATGTTAAAAATAGAGAAAATATAACGCGACTTTTACGTAAAATCTATTTTCGATGTACTGAAAACCGTAATGGAAACAATTCAGTCAGAGCAAGCAGATTTCACTCGTATTTACTTACTCTATGTACCAGTATATTTGCATTGTATTGCCATGTCAAATTGAAATATCCGAGTATATCATATTAATAGCACTTACAGACTCTAGTGGGATATACAAATGTAAATTTATTGTCTTTTTTCGATCTGTAGGGCATTTAGAATTTTAGAACGCTTTTGATTTAATGTATTTTTCGTTCTGACAATAACTTTATTTCCTGTTTGTACTATAAATATTAATATTAAATCCATAACTTAATATTGTTGTCTTTCACATCAAGAACGATGGCACCACTTTCCTATTTTACAAATCGATTTTAATTGTAATTATTCTAAGTCGCTAATTGACTGACTCACCCACTTTTTAAATCATGTGCAACACCATGTATCATTTATATTCCAATGGCTAAGGCTTGGTTTACAGTGCTTGATTCATTTGGTTGACTTTTGTTCACTCCTAAATGAACACTATACTCCTACACTTGAGCAAAAACCTGTCTTGTGTATTGCCTAGGATTTGATTTTCAGCAGTCTTTCAGCGTTGTTTAATTGCCTTTTCTGCCTGAAATTCTACGATTTAACGATCAACCATGACATTTCTATTATAGCCTTTGATCCGACTACCTCTTTAATATGAGTTTGTTAAATTACAAAACAGAACTTGTAACGAAGTCAATAGACATAACCCATGTTTTCAACGTGTGTTGGTTTAACGTAAAACACTAGCAAATTTTTTTTAATTATAGTACGCTCGTTCGGTCGGCCAAAATGGATCTTAAACGGCTTTAGAGATTATTGCATGCTGCAGCCTGATCAGGTACCATTGTCTTGTCTTTGTTCATTATATGCCGGCCTCAGAGAACTTTGGTTATATTTTAGAGCAACGACATATTTCAGCGATATCGAACACACCGGACTAGTACCCTTGTACTCCCAACGTCTTAGGCTGTTCTGGCGGTGGCTATGTATCGATTGCCAGTTGATTTCTGACACATTGGGAAAATGAGAGCAAAGGGACTTCATAGTAAAATATTTCCATAAAGTGTGGAAAATGTGAGCAAAGGGACTTCAAAGGAAAATATTCCCATACAGTGTGACTGCTAGAATGTCCTTTTCGTTTTTCAGGCTTTGTTGTTTTGATATTCGCTGAAATTCTCATAGACCAAAGTGTAAATTGGTTGTATGAGAAAACAAATTGTTATTATTATAGAACTGTTTAACTTTACACAAATATTGGAAAGAATATTTCATTATTTGATTGATTGATTGTTATTTAACGTCCAGCGGCTTGAAATGTCAGTCGACAGTCGAAAAACACTAAATTTTCAAACATTCCATTAGATAAATGGTGTCTTGTCAATGTGTAGTAACAGTCGCCAGTTACATTACGTCAGAAATTTAAAAAAAAATGGTTTTAAATATCATTAAGTCTCAGCTTTGTTTTTACACATTGTAGGAAACTCGGCTTATTATACGGGTTAACATTCTTAGCATATGGGTATTATATTCAACACGATGAACAAGTCTTATATATATAATATAAATTGAGGGATTTCGACAGAGACTAAAGAAGATAATTCAAGACGTTATGTTTGGTCGGTTGGTCAAGGAAAGACAGGGGTATTGCTCGACTGTACGGCTCAGTGGGCTCAAGGATACATCCACAACTTTTACTGCTGTTACGGACATCATTGTGAATATTCGGCCATTTGACCAAGACTTATTGGCATGTTATTCGTAAAATGAAATATTTATCTATATTATCCCCTTTTCCATTTTGATTATACAACCTTAAAAATCCAAAAAAGGCCATAGAATTGTTAATTTGAAAATTTATTATATATGAATTTTAAAACAGGAAAATACTTTTAAAATATTGACATAAAAACTTATACAGGTAAATAGTCAGTTGTCAACCCTCTTCTTGGCCCCCTAATCCCTAACCTTGATTGGATGTTAATTACCTTAATTATTAAATGTTGGAGAATTTTGAACACACCGTTGTCATTTATTATTTTAATTTAATGTACTGGGACGTGACCAATTATCATAGCATAATATACCGCCACGTGCAGCAAGTCACAATTTTTTCAGCTTTGGTAAGGAGACAGTTTGAACTTCAAACACATAAAAATTTGTGAGTCTCATTGGTTGTAACTACATGTAAAACACATGATGGTGATTTTTAGTACCCGGCGAAAATTGGCCCTGTGCCAGCAGTTCTTTACATTTGTAATTTCACTGCAGCAGAAATCAATCATGACATCAAATATGATATACGGTACTTAATAAACTACAATACTGTGATGAAGAACTGTTATCATTACAATTGTATCTTTTAATTCAACAAATGTAGGTGACTAATAAAAAGTAACATAGATAAGTGCAATGGATAAACTGTTATTTGTATTATACAGGAGGTCGTTGTGTACCTGTCCCAGTTACTGCCAAAGCTGTTGGGTTAATAACTTCCATACCTGGAAAATCCACGAAAAGAAAAAAAGCTTGTGTAACTATAAAAGTATGTATACTGCTAATTTTGGTTCTGAATATTCTAACATAATTCTTAAGGCAAGCCCCCTGAACTGACCCAGCACATCCCCAGGTAGCAGACAGGTAAAGCTTATTATTGCGGAATAACAAGTTTGTAATATTGAAAACCTGTTTATGAACCATTGTAAGCAGAGTACTCGGAGAATTCCACACCCCCTGCACATTAAAATGGCATTTGTTGATTTTGAAAAGACTGTAAACTGTAAACCAAGTACAAAAGGTTATATTTTCTTGTCCTATCTAATTCTACCTTTTCCTGTGGCATTCAAAACTCTTGCCTCTTTGTGTATAAACCTACACTCACTTTTGGTCACTTTAATAATTATTGAACTGGTTTCTTGTCCTGAATGTGAAAAAAATAGTTGTCACTGAACGTTTAAAAACCAACAATCAATCAAACAATCTGGTTGTTAAAAAACTAACAATCAATTGAACAATCTAGTAGAATTATGACTATGTGGCATTGTAAAGTTTTTTTGGAGTATTTAAATGATATTCACATTAGACAGGCCATTATTTTGAAATTTAGGTCTTAACATAATGATTCTCCCTACCAAGTCAAACATACACAAGGAGCGTTTTCTCGGAGTCAATATGATATGTTGTGTCATTTAAGTGTAAGAAGCAAGACTACTACTTTTTTAAGAAAAAATAATGTTTGTGTTATACAATTCGTTATTTAACAGGTTATTCAATTTATTATTTATTTTCAATTGATGGACTGATACATGACCTTAAAATATCAAATGTTTTAGGAACAAAAAATACATGCAGATTTTTCATATAGGTAACTAAGTAAACTGTATAAAAATAGGAGAGGTGGCATGATTGTCCATGAGACAGCCACCCACCGTTATTAGAACGTTAGAACATGTAAATAGCAGGCTTTAAATGTTTCTTTCATTTATATCGATTCTCATTGTATTAAACGTTCACGATAATGAAAATATCAAAATATATTTAAAAGAAAGAATTTGGAAAACATGACAGAAAAACACGATCCACATCTTACATACGTTTATAGAATTATTCAAAACCTTTAACTGCGTGTAAAGCGCTTTTCTGGATTTACTTTCATCAGACACGCTAGAGACCACAAATAGGAAAATCATTATAATTTTATGAATTGAAGTTACATTAATTGACCAAATATATTGTATGTCATCTTAATTTCAGTATACCGTATAAAACTTGATAGGGGAAAAACTTGGACTGTCTCTTCAAAAAGAGCAAGTACAGTAAATAAGAAAGTTGAATTCAAAGAAGATTGTGAATGTACAGTTGGTAAAAGAAAAAGACTTATTCTGCTGGCAAAAGGAATAAAGTCTGGAAAAATCAGAGGAAAATTTTATCTGCTTCCAAATGAAAAGAAATACAGAAAAATAGTGAAAAAAATCCGAAACAAGATTAACAACTTAAAAGCTCAGAAAATATGTAAAAGAAAGAACAAGAAGAATAAAAAGGGCAGAGGAGCTGAAAAGAACTGATCACTTCAGGGATCTTAAAACTGTTTATTTACCCTTGAAGCCTTCTCTTTACCATCAAACGACTAGTACCGGATAAGAAAATGGACATTACGCCGGGTGTCTTTAAAGACGCAAGAACTTCTTACCCTTCCCAACAACTTGAGTTCAAACCGGATTTTGGTAGGGCCCGCATTGTTTATAGCTGTATGTTTGTTTATTTTTTATATGTAAAGCATGCGTCATGTTCCTTATTGTTTCTATTGAGCCTGCCGACATGTCTCCGAGTGTATGGCCCATCGATTTTCATTCGCTTCTTCTTTTTTTGACTCTGCTTTTTTATCGGAAAGTATATCAGCACTTTTTGGATTTTTGGATACGCCACTAAGTTGAAATGTAGAGCAAATTTGAACAAGGCCAGTTACAACTTTGCACTTCAGCAGCAAGACTTAACGAATTTTCAGTCAAAATATTTGATCATATTTCCATTATACATTCTACTTTCATCATATTATTTACCTTTATTCTCTGACTAAAATTAGAATCCTTATAACAGCAAGGCCAATGGGATATTTATTAAGGATCAGTCAGTTATTACCCTACTTTGCTTTTGAGTTCATTTTTTTTTCAATGGAAACTACAGTGTTCATCAGAGTCAATGTTAACATTCATTCGGTATTTTATTTCCTATTTTTTTTGTGATTGTTTCATATTTGGTAAAACAGTGATACACAGTATCAGTCACTCTTAGAATGGTTCCATTGTTTTGAAAATTAAGTAATGATTCAGATATCCTTGTAATAGTAAATTAAAGGGAAGAAGAGTAAAAACACATAATTCACTGCAAATATGTTACTTAAACTTCTATTTTTTTTTTCTTAGACGTTTATGTTTTGATTACTGTAAATTGTCATTGTATATATAAATTGTTATTACTGGTATTTTTATTGATATTCTTACTTGTTTTACAGAGTATTTTTAAATTTTATAAGCAATTATTATTATTATCACTGCCAATACATTATTAATACATTTATATAATCATCATCGTCAGCTCAGCGTAAATTTTCATAATTTCATTTATCTATGTTTGGTATTTTATTTGTTATTTTTACCTGTTTTCCATACAAACAGTTATCTGACAATCATATATATGTAAAATAGCCTATGACATAACTTTAAGTTGACTTGAATTTATTAATAAACAATATACACATGTTATGTACAACTTCTGTTGTATTCAAATATAAGTAAAATATTTTTATCAGTTTTATAATATATTAATAATAGTTTTACTAATTTGTCAAATTATTAAATTCATAATAATAAAGTTTGCTAGTTTACACCAAATAGCTGTCATGATATTCTTAAAAAAGATTTTTTATCTGACATACGTGTTTTAAATATTTTTGAACAATCTCTCCGAATTGTAACAAATATAAATTTGTAGGACCATTCTTGCTTCTAAGATCCCCAATATGATGCAATATTTAATCCTGCTATTTCAAAGAATATTAAAAAATAAAGTTCAAATAAATTGAAGTTTCTCGGTCGCCATCATGATTTGGTTGACCGCTACGAAATATCCATTTCACAGATGACAATGGATATCTTCCGACTGTCA
>JARWCS010369286.1:0-10317 GCA_034783895.1 Geukensia demissa | reverse complement strand
CCATGGTCTTGTCTGTCTTCCGACTTAACGATTTCTGTCTGCCCCTTTGGTATCTTCGAATTCCTTTTGATAAGGTTTATATTACTTGCCGTTTACAGTTTGGGTTTTCTTTTACGGGTAAAATTTCAGTGACCATCTTTAAAGCTTTGGAATTCAATAATGTATTAAATCTGTACTGGTAAGGTTTAATGCAGGTTTCAATAACGATTTTTGATGTACCATTGATAATACAATTCCACTTTAAGTATTTTACCGGTGGGTCCGTTATTGCAAGAGTTTTAAATATTGTTATACAATCAAAATCTGAAGGTTTATGCTTATGTCAATCTGATCTTCATGAAATTTCTCCATCAACGATGAGAAAAGTTACCTTTCTGTCTTTTGGATGATCAAACCTACATTTACGTAAGTTCATAGTAGACTAACTACCAAACCTCTCTCCCGATTTTTAACTTTCGCCATTGTGAAAACTTCAAATATTTCAAGTTATTATATACTTAGAAAAGCATTCGTATTTGCTGTCAATAATAAGACAAATTTTTTGTACATCTATGTCTGTTTTGCCAATGTGCATCATGACCACGTGATTCAGGATGAACAAGTCAAGTTTGCAGCTATATTTTGATTGGCAGCTGGGAGCTAATATATCATATTTCTAGTAGAAATTTAATATTGTCAAGAAGGTCGTGGATTAACTCAAACGTTTAACGTATATATATGCAAAAATATTACAGTAAATGCGCATTTTAACCCCGACTTTAAGTGTTTTATTTATTTCTTCGTAAAATATTACGTTATCGCCAAAATAAGGCTACAATTTGACATTTATAACCCTTTGTCGTCAAAATCGTGATAAAGGGAAATATCTCATCAACCGCAATGTATCTGTCATCAATTTGATGTGATATTGCCAAAATATTTTTTTGGGTCAAACCCCAAAAATCATAATAGATGGGAATTTCTTGTATTTTTTCTGCTTGATTTTATTCTTAAGTTTGATTTGAGTAAAACAACGTATTGGAAAATTTCAAAAGTTGGACAGTTTTTGATTGATTACTGCAATTACAGTCTTATTAACGTGGCAATTGTGTGTCATACTTAACGAGTGTTCGTTCTAGAAAAATCTATCATTTATAGTTTGTTATTCGTAAATATCGAGAAATACTCTAAAATGTCCCTTTCCCCTTTTTAAAAAGTGATGCATAGGTCGTTAAATCTTCGGACCATGTCAGTTTCAAAACTATGATAGTAGTAGAGATGGTAGTAGAGTGGAACAGGAAGGATTTTGTCAAATAAAGAAAAATATCCTTATAAGCGCTCGTATAAATGTCAGATTAACATACCAGAAACGGGATATATTGATTTAAGGAACAGGTCGCCTTTTGGTCTGCAGCTTTTTTATTGACTTTTTTATATTCGTAGTAGAAATTTAATGGTTATGCTAAAACGTATAGGCAAAGTTATAGCAGTGATTGCGCTCATGACTCGTCTTTTAGCGTTTTATTCATTTCCTGGTTAAAATATGACGAGATCATCAAAATATGCTGAAGTTTAGAACTAATTATGTTTTGTCGTACAAATCTTGATTATAAGAAATATTTAATAATTCACAATCTATCTGTCCTCTTACCTAATGTTGCCAGAAAAGAGTGGGTCTAAGTCATTAAAGGAGAAAAATACTAATTAATTTCTTAGGGATTTTCGTGTAAAACGTGTAAATCTCAAACTTTTACAAGTTGATCTAAGGCCTTCAAAAATAAAATATGATGATATTCAAATATAACAAGTATCTGCCAAATAAGAAAAAATGCAAAACAAGTAACACTTAAACACAAAAACAACGACATCCACTAGATGACAGGTTCCTGGATTGGGACAGCCTCACTTATTAGGTGCGGGGTTAATCATGTTAATCAACTCCCTAACCTGGACAGTAATGTGACAAAACAATATTTAAAACAAGCTTTAAAGACCATCTGTATAAGATTTATTTTTTTAAGTCGATACATAGAATGCAGACAACAAAAAATAAAACTAGACACAACAAGATGTACCGACCTCAAAAAAGTACTCGCTGTTTCTTACTACTAGTTCAAATTCTAAACACAGTTCTTAAAATACCTGGTTTTCTTAAGCTACGACATCAATTTAAACACGTCCGGTTATAATTTTAGCTTCATTTTCCCTGGACAAAAACTATATAGACACCGATTTGTGAAGGGCTTGAAACTATTGACTCTATCAAAGTACCATATTTTACACACAATAAGAGAATATTGACCCGAAAAAAATGACAAAACGGCATTCTTTTGTAAGAGTTATCTCCCCTGTTCCATTGAAAATACATAGGAAAATTGAAATTCAATTTCAAGCTTTTCCCCAAGTTAGATTTTTTTGGGACTTTTTCCTGTGTGTTATTTGCATATAATATATACTATGGATATATCTAAAAGTTCTTCTGTTGTGATTAGTTCTGGGTTAATGTCTATCTTGACTGGACTACAAATTCATTCAAATATATTTACCTTTCAAATAAAATTTAGCCTATTTAAATTTCCCAAATATTCTTGAAATGTATCGTACTGAATCCCACTACAATGTGTATTTTAGGACTATTATATCTGTGTTCTAAATCCAGGATGAATCAATACTTTGACATCTAAAATTTGATTTTTAAGAAAAGGGAAAATATTAAGAATTTAAAAAAATATGCTTCTTTTATTACATTTTGTATGCACAGGAGTTCGTTGAGTCCTTTCCGAATTTGACAAGATTTGTGACAATCCCGAATAAGACATCATGATTTGACACCGAGTTTGACCCTGACTTCACGCGTGCCGCGCGCAAGACATGGGATGCTTACTCTTCCAGAGCACCTGATCATACTTCCGTTTTGTAAAGGAGATGTTGGATTCTAAGCCTTTGTTTCTTTCGTTTTATCTCTTAGTTTGTTACAAATTTGTTTTGCGGCTTTGATTTATGCACTTTTAATCAAACATTTATATTCTACACTGGACCTATTACAAAATATTCCTCATTTACTTTTACTGACAAAAACAACCATTTTAATTGTCGACTTTCACAAGTAAATTCGACATGAACAACTGTTTAAATAAATTGCCTTTGTATACAGAGTTATGTTTTCAAATTATCAAACAAAGCTTAAAAGTGACAATTAAATAAACGCAACAACCAATAGCAGAGAGATGACGGTATAAAAGCTTCACTAATGGTTTTGTAATAGGAAGTAGGATGTTATGGTATTATGAAAGTTATAAATCTGTTAAATTGCTGGATTTTTTTTTTCTTTAATGCATGTTTAGTATGCTTAATCGTTATCTTGATTATCGATGTTTCAATTCATGGTTCTTTGGTTTGAATATAAATGGAATGAAATAAGCTTTAATTCTTGTAGCCCTTTTGAAATCCACACTTTTGGATTAAACTATGAAAAGTGTTTTCAGTAAGGCAAATCCTTCCTGTTTGTCAATACTTCTAAATTTTAACAAAGCTATCATGAATAAAACTTTTTGTCAGTTTTCGTTGACATTTCCTGTATTTATGATATAATATATGGCAGTTGTCAGGTCAATCAGGCAGTTTCCGTTTGCTGTACTAAATAGCTCTGGGTTTTATGTCTAAGGTCTTCCTGTCATTTCTGTTATAAAGCTGACTTCACACAGAGCCTTCTACAGAGAAAAGACAAAAAGTTGGCTCAATCTTTTGGTTTCACGTTCCGCTATATAGATGCTGTCCTTTCACTAAATAACTCTAAATTTGGTGACTATGTTGACCGCATCTATTCCATTGAACTTGAAATCAAAGATATTACAGAAACAGAAAAGTCTGCTTCTTCCTAGACTTTCACCTAGAAATTGATAGTAACGGCGGACGTGTTAAGAACAAAACTTTATGACAAGAGAGATGACTTTGATTTTCCGATTGTAAACTTTCCGTTCATGTCTAGCAAAATTCCAGCTGCACCTGCATACGGAGTGTATATTTCTCAATTGATACGCTTCTCTAGGGCTTGTGCTTCCTATTAGGATTTTATTGATAGAGGGTTGCAGCTGACAAGAAAGCTACTGAGCCAAGGGTTTCTCAGGGAAAGATTAGAGTCGTCACTTCGAAATTTTTTTCGGTCGCCATCATGATTTGGTTGACCGGTTCGCAATATCCATTTCACAAATGATAATGGATATCTTCCCACTGTCTTGAATACAATTCCGTTCCTATATCTGTTGTGACTAACATCGATTGTGACTATATACCGACTTTGACTACTGAGTAACACGACGGGTACCACTAGTGCAGCAAGAGTTCCTTACACTTCCGGAGCACCTGAACTCACCCAGGTTTTTGCAGGGTTCGTTTTACTCCAGCTTTAGTTTTAAGTGTGTTGTCGCGTGTTCTGTGTTTGCTTTCGTTTTATTTTGTTGGCCATGATCTTGTCTGTCTTCCGACTTAACGATTTCTGTCTGCCCTTCGGTATCTTCGAATTTCTTTTTATAGGGGAGTAGGTAACTTAAACCCCATATTTGGCAAACATATTTTTTGTGACACAAAAATAAGTTATTGGGAAAATGATGTTTAATAGCCGTGTTTAATAATTCATTATTGATCATTTTATACTTTCGACAGAATTACAGGTTATATTTGATTATATCAACAAGAATGTAACAAGTTCTGCAAAAATACTAAATTTTGGAAGTGTTTTGTTCAAAATAGATATGATCGTACCGAAACATCACTGAGATATTTAAACCAAACATTTGTATTTAATGTTTAATTGTGCAAAGTTTTATTGTGATGTGTTTGTGCGATCTATACTAAAATCGACAAAACTATATCAAATATTTATCAAATTTTCATATTTAAAGTAATCCCTTTGATATAAGCCACTTTTTGATTTTTGCCAATTCCTGGGCCAAATATGTGCCTTAACGACCCTCATCCAACGTGATACATATAGTAAAACTGTAAAGGGACATACTATAAAAGGAATATTATCAAAAAATCATTGGTACACTTTTGTCCACCTATTTCAAAAATATAATGTAAACATCTATATTACAGATTAATTTTATTCTGTTTCATTTGAATGCTTTAAGAGTTTTGACGAAACTCACTAATATTAACATTTTCCTATCAAATAATACTACAACTTGAGCAAATCAAAAAGTTGTTCACCATTCCCACTGAATTGATATCGTGCAAGTAAGGGCAATCCCCTATTACTGCTTCGAAATGTCTGGATACCTTTATTTGATTTGTCCTAGTCGCTAATTTTTCGTCTTAAGTTGATATACAGAATTTGATAATAATGTTGAAATTTTTTTCCTGCTGAGAAATTACTTTTTTTATCCCTACAGATATACATATACCCCGACATATGAGTTTTTGTATAAAATGCTTTGCTAGATATTAATCTTGACGCAATCTATTAGAATTAATGTTTAAAACTATGACGTTTTGGTGTGATATATAATTTCCGTTCCGTAGAAATTGTCCATCTGAAGTGGTCATGCTACAATCAGAAAAACATGTTATTGGTGTTCAACGCTGCTGTTTCGTGTCAGGTTACTTATTTTGTCCATTATCACATTTTCTTCTTCATTTAAATAAAACGATGTGAAGATAATAACAAATAATCGTTACTTTGTTAAACATTTTATTGATCTGGCTAATTCATGAGGTTCCAAATTTGGCATTGAAATAAGATCTTTCATGTGTTTTTTAAATGAAGCAGCATTGAAGAATTCAGTGTCAAAATGTTAATTCAGGTCATACGCATCATATTTAGCCATGGTACAGGCTTAAATGTGTTCCTGTGGTCCAGTCGGTATCGTTGTTTTTATATTTAATGAATACTTGTTAAACTTTGTATATTTGTTTAGTTCTTACATTTAGTACAATCACATTTTATTTTTTCGGGCCATTTACAGCTTGCCGTAGGGTGTGGGTATGTGTCCAGTATTGAAGGCCGTAGGACAACCTGTAGATGTTTGCAATTAAATACGTTTTCAAAGGCTGTCTCGTTACAATGATAAAACATCTCACTCTACTATATTAAACTATATCTGTATAACATTGCAAAACAGATAGATATTTACTTACCAAGACTTAGTATCAATAGGTCTGATATGGCTAAGCTGAAAAGGTAATAATTAGTAACTGTATGCATGTACGGACTTCTTGCAATCACAACACATGTAGACAAGTTGCCAACTATTCCTCCTATGAAAACACATGTATAAATAATGGTAAGTACAACTACAGAGGCAATGTCTTTTCTTCTCTCTCCAAGATAGTACACTAGAATTTCCTCAACTGAAGACAATGTGTCATTTCTTACTGTTGAATTTAACATATTTGATAGTCTGTAAATCCACTTGATATTTTACAGACCCACTTAATTGTCCACAGAACTACTTGGGTATTGCACGTTCATCATACGTTGTTTTTTTAAAAGATTTTCAGTTAATAATAAGACGGAATCAAGTACAAATATTGCATGAGAAACCCCGTTAATTGTATTCCAGTACTATCTGTAAAAAGTGGCATTTTCAAATGCAAAGTCTCCAATCAGTTACAGATTAGGAAATAATTCATGGTTCGTTAATTAAAATGTCATCCATACCGACGTACACAGAGAACAAAATTACCCAATAACGGATATTATATCGAAAGCGTTATAAAACAAACTAGCTGAATTGTTTTACCCTTTTATTGAAATAATTACTGAATAAATTTCAATCTAAATTCAAATGCATTTTTTGAATTCCCAATGAATTTTCAAATTGCAGTCAATCATAACTCGGTAAAAACGTTACGTTCTAGAATTATAAATCACCGACAGAATATGAATTTCTATATAACTTAAATCCAATACATAAGTCAAATAACTTGATGGAATGGGATATCTTGCACTGACAGATTGTATCAATTTGCCAAGTAATTTAGGTTTTATAGTTGACCAACGTTTGATTTGATGAAATTTCTAGATATAACCTCTCAATGCTTACAGAGTACGACAATAAAAGATCATCCTCTATTTAATTATTAATGATTTAAAAGAAATAATTATTCTCAAAAACCAGGTTATTGAGTTTTATACCAATATTTAATATCAGTCATTATGCTTATGACTCCATGTCTTCAGACATAAATCTTGTGTTGAGTGATTTTTTTTTTTGAAGACGACATTTAATTGAGAAAGTTGTTTTTACTTTTCTTAAAGGTTTTGTTAAAGGAATTGTGTTGATCTTACAAAGAATTATTTTAAATTTTTACAATAGTGTTAAGCCTCCTGTTATGGAAATTGATGGGTTAAATTTTTTAAGGATAAAAGTCCATCAGGAATTTAAACGTGAAATGATTGGCAATACAAAATCTAGATATTGGAAGAATTAAACCTAAACAGTAGTATTATAGATGTTGTTTTCATGTTTTCATGGAGTGTGGCTTGATTCTCTGAACAGGAATTGACCGAACTGGAACTGTCCTCGATTGATTTATTTTCCAGGGAGAATAACTGCATTTCTTGCCATTTTTGTTATTTTCAAAGTTGTTGAAATCTCTCGAGGATTTTTTATCTGATCTATTGATCAATTCATGTGCTAGTGAATACGAGACAGTTTTTTTTTTTTTTTTTCGTCCCGTTCTTTTGGTTTTCTGAATATCTTGAAAGTTTTACATCTGTCCCAAGTTTGGGTTTATTTTTCTTCTCAGCGATCAAATGTCTCTGTACATAGTCGAGCGAGAATGAGGCATATTTTTCATTTTTTCGATTTTCTTGTGTTTCCGTCCAATTTTTGGGAATTTGAATCTTCTTTGGTTTTTAATCTGTCAAAACTAATGACCTTTTCATATGTACTAAGTTTGACTTTTTGCACAATCGCAAGTTAAAGGGAGTAGTGGTTGTTCCGTCTGAATCTCTTTGTTGGTTTTCCGTTTGATCAAGACTCTTGAATTAAGTTCCGATTTTTCTGTGTGTGTGTGTGTGAGCGAGAAGGAGCCGAATTGTCCTGTTAATCTTCTGTGTTCTTTGATGTCTTCTACCCAATTGTTTAGGTTGTCTTTGAATATCTCGAGTTTTTTATCTGTCCGTGTATAAGATCTATAAGTTTAAATATTTCGGGCATATTTGTTTATAAAGACACATGTCTACATACTGACAAATTTTAAATAAAGAATGTCATTCATTTTATGAAAAAAAGTGTATTACTTTTTTGTTTTATTACCTACATTATTTTAAGCCACTTAATTCTTCCTTTGATAAAATAATCTAACGTTCAGTTTCAACTGAAAATTTTATTGGTACATCTTAACTAGCAAATGTTAACTTTAAAAAAAATGGATCAGCTTTACAGGATATGGTTCCATTGCAAATTTCATTTTTGGTTGCATTTAGATAGATAGAATACTAACGGGTTCTGTTATCATGCAGTCGTATAACATACTTCTTCTCGCAATTAATAAAATATGTTAGTTTAATTTTGTACAAGACGAACCACATCTTCTGACCATCTGAGTATTTGCAAAAAGAATTCGAATACCAAACGGACAGAAAGAAATCAGCAGACAGACAAGAGCGTGGCCAACAAAAAAAAACGAAAGACACACACAACACGCACAACACTACACGTAAAACTAAAGCTAAAGTAACACGAACCCTACAAAAACTATGGTGATGTTAGATGCTCCGGTAGGGTAAGCAACTCCTGCTCCACTAGTGGCAAAAAATAGGATAATTATGCTTATCTACAATCCTATATTCATTTTTTCTTACTTTTATTCCGTTTATTTATTTTTATTTTTTGTTTATCAGTAACTTTTATATAACATTAATATTGCCCAGATTTATGTTTTTTTATATTTCTTTTATTTGTATTTATACTTATTGTATGTTAACACAAACGACTACAGACAGTACTTTTTTTCTTGTTTATATCCGATGTCAGAAAAGTGAATAAGAGCGAAATGTTTGTCATTTACTGTATATTTTTTTGTATATAGAATTCACGGAAACATGAACGGCCGACGGAACTCGTTGATTCAGAAAACAGACATGACCACAGACAACAAAACGAAACCAAGGACAACCAACAGTACACATAACAATAACAACTTCTACTTTGTAATCGGTTCTGTTTTATTTGGTTATAATTTGTTTTATCTGTTTCGGACTATGAATGTTTTAATTTTCTTTGTATGTTTTCTAATGTGTACATGAAGTGAAAGTAAAAACGATTAAAAATATAATATTTATACCCAAATAAAAATAAAATCAAGATGTAACAACTGCCGAATTTTGTTTTAAAAAGTCTTCAAAACCATTCACATTCTGATTATGAAAAAAATTAAACCAAACTATTTACACATTCATACATTCTATTATGATTGGCAGTAGAAAAGGTAATTTATATATATAAACAAATAAAAAATGCCTAAAGAATAAGGATATCGCTAAGACATATAGAATGCAACACCACCAAAGGTACAAGACGAGAAAATCTCAGGAACTTTAGGGTAAAGTCTTTATCTTCCTCTGACGAGGCTTGCTGAGTCAGAGAACAATAGAAATCTTACCCGATGGTGTCTGAGATTTTCCGTCTTGTACTTTCGGTGGTGTTTAGTTCATTTTATCATATTTTATATCATTAAACACATAACACTTGGTAAAAACCATTGCTACCATTTGCAACGTCACAGAAAATAAGCGCTTCCAAAACTTTGTGATTCTAAAAAAATCGGTGTGTTTACACAATTTATATGCCACAATGAATGTTAATTCGCCATTTTATATTAAGATAAGCATATACTATTCCCCAAACGAATTAAAATCACTGTTTAATCGCTATTATGGTAACTATCATGGAAAAACAATTAAAATTTCGACCCTTCAAAACCATGGTTACCATTGTCTCAGATGTGAGAAATGATCGTCAACCATTCTTAACAATAAAGACAGTACATAACAATGATGGAATATTTCATATCCTTGAATTTCAACATATCGACAAACAAGAAGTGGCTGCTTGAAAGATCTGAATATTTTCACAAAATAATTTATACAGTGGCGGCCTGGCGAAAGTTATACAAAAGCTTTCAATTTGCTGGCAAATTGCTAGCAAAGTAAAAGCCATTTTGAACACTCGCCAGCTAACTCTTGCAATAGCATCAAAACATTTGATTTTTGATTTTTCCACCCTGTATACTACTATTCCACATTCAAAATTCAAAGAAAAATTAAGAGCCTTAGTTCACCTCTGTTTTGTTAAAAAAGATGGCAAACGCAGATACAAATATTTGGTT
>JARWCS010369285.1:0-18214 GCA_034783895.1 Geukensia demissa | reverse complement strand
CCGAAAGACCGAACAAAAAGGGTAAGTCGACAGAAATTTGACCCATATACATATAAAACTAATCCCCGAGGCCAATAGTGGAGCAACTGAGGTCGGATTTTGAATACTTTAATAATTCACCTAATATGTATGTATTGTCTTCGAATCATCTATGACTGCTTTGCCATTGAGAGAGTCAATAGTTAATCTCTGGCAAGCAAAACACAGGAAACAAAATACGAACAAGAAAATGACTCAAAAGTAATCACCGCAGAAAAGTCCTCTCACTTCCTGTGTTATAGATTACTTAATGTGGTATGTTCAGGATTTCCTATCAAACTCTGCGTCGGAAATTGGACAAAAAGGAAAAAAAAACAGGTAACAGTCAAAATAGTGTCCATGAAGCTCAAGATAGAGCAACATGAGTTCAGATGCTCCGACAGTACTAACAGATCCTCATTACTGATTGAGTCGCCACGAAGCTGACTGTTTTGTACCGACATATATAAACTATGCTAACGGTTAGGGCTACGTTACTGAACTCGTCATAAAAGTTTGCTTTCCTTATCTAAACACATACCTGCTGTTCTGTCAGTCCCCAGCTCAATCCATCTACAATTGCAAAATATTATAATTTTTATGTTTTGTTTAATGCTAACAATGCTACATGTACATATAATCAAAATGCATGGGTTCATTTCTTCATTATCTTTGACAAACAATCGTTGGTGTTCCATTCTGGCGCTTTCCGTAACCCGTGAAGCATACGTAATTTATATGTTTTTGTAAGAGTTATCTCTGGGACTATACATGTGTAGGAAGGTATCTCAATGTAACGCGAGAAGCAATATATTTGGGTGGCCGAGTTGTCTAGGTGGTTGAGTAACATTTCTACATGCAGATCACTGCAGTATATCACCTATACCTATACGGTGTGAGTTGGCTCCTAGCTTTGTACACATTTGTGGCTTTCAAAAAGGATCCACTCGACTCAGTATATATGTAAAACATTTTTTAGTTAACCAAACCTCGGTGGATTTCTCCGGGTTCTCAAACTTCATCCATTTAAAACACCGATCACTACGATGTGTCTAAAATATAATAAAAAGTTGCATTCCTTGCAAAATTGTTTTGTTGATTCCAAGAAAGCTACAGAGTGCCTAAACCGTATTATATGATGTATGTTATTGTATTTGCTTCTTTAATTTTTCATCTTCTTACGGCTACTGCTTGCTGTAAATGCAGAACTCACAGTGCTTTGATAATTTATCTTATGCTCGGTTTATGGTACTTTGTCTATGTGTAACATTTGTCTATGTCTTGTGTTTTACTATTTATTTTATTATAATTATTATTATTTATTATTTTTATTTTACTATTTATTTTATGTATATAGCTTTCACTCATGTCGGTTCAAAAGCTCTCTTTGAGCTTATGTTGTACTGTTTTGTGTTCTTGTCGACTTTTTGATTTGATTAGACATGTTAAACATATAAAAGTACAACTGTGTGAGTGCAAGACAAAATTGATCATTTTGTTGACGGTGAGTTCAGGTGCTCCGGAAGGGTAAGCAAATCCTGCACCACTGGGGCAACACACAATTACATGTCCTTCCTGATTCTCTTACAGCATTTACTTCAGGTGAATTGGCAATTATATGTGAACGACCAACATCTGGTAGGGTATTAAACCAAAGCTGTTCCTGTCTTTCCAAAGGCCAACTCGAATGGTCTCCGGTTATGAAACTACTGTCGGTTGTTTGTAGAAAGTTTTTACTTGTAGTGGTATACTGGCGCCAAACAAACCCTTCTGCAACCGTTGGATACCTTTACAAAAACAAGGAAGAACGAAAGATTATAAGGAACAATTATTTATAATCTGATCATACTTTTATGATTTATTATTAAATAATATGATTAAAATAGCCATCATACGTTCAAATTAGCCTCTACAATAAAATGGGCTGTTGTTATTTGACCGGCTAGCCGGCTAAATATCCCTGAAGCTATTTGACCGGCAAGCCGGCTAAATATCACTGAGGCTATTTGACCGTCTAGCTGGCTAAATATCAATGAGGCTATTTGCCCAGCTAGCTGGCTAAATATCCCCGAGGCTATTTGACCAACGAGTCGGCTAAATATCTCAAAGGCTATTTGACCGGCTATATGGCTAAATATCCATGAGGCTATTTGACCACACAGTCAGCAAAATATCTCTGTGGCCATTTGACCTTATTAGTATGTCTCTAAGGCTAATTCACAAAATAATTAAGACACAATATCACTAATGTTATTTGACAGTCTAGTGGAAAAAAATCTTTGATGATATTTCAGACCAGCAAGCTGGAAACTATTTCACAGGGTAGCCAGCAATACAAATTTGTATCTAACAGGCTAATGGAACAGATAGCTGGCAAAATGTCTTACTGGATAATTGACTTGCTGGTTAGAAAATATTTTAACAGCTTTTAAACTGACATCTTGGTGGATACATGAACATCTACAAGATATATCTACTGGAATTTAAGAGAGTTGGGGAAAAGATGGCAAATACTTATCAATTGCAATTGTATACTGCTGGTCATCAGAATTTTTGAAATCTTGTCACCATGTAATAAATTTCTATTCTGCAAAGTCAATTTGGTGTTTTGACTTCTGTTGCGGCTATTTCAATACAAAATATCTTCAGACAACAAAAATGTTTGTTGAATTCTGGTCACATGCTTTAAGGATCAAGATAACTTAAACAAGTTATACCGGGTACATGTAGTAAGACTAGCCTTAACGTACTTAAATCCTCACCAAGCAAGATAAACAGCCAAATCCAACAGAAAATCTACAATGTGCAATACAAGAAACAAAGCCTCCTCCATAATTTCAGGGGTTAATCAAGATAAATACTACAAAATTTCTGTAAAACAACTTCCCGCTACAATGCACAAATTGAGAATACAGGTATGTCTGTGAGATTTGCAATTGCTGTTGAAATTAAAGCAAATGTCAAACTAGAGGCTCAGAGGACCTGAGCCTGTATCGCTCATCGGGATAGGACTGAATGAAACCTCCTAACATCTTAATTTGGCCTTGCTGTTTCAGATAAGACGTGTTTTTCCTTAATAAGAATCAAGAATGGTTCGTGACGGCCATGCTTGTTGACAAACAGCACGAAATGAGAAAACTTTATAAAGAACCTCTCATAGATACTTCCTGTCAAATATCAGTTCATCTGGCCTTGCAGTTTCAGAGGGTAAAATTTTTCTATATCAACCAATCAGAAACAAGAATGGTCCGTGGCACCCATATTTGTTGACAGATTGCCGTGAAATGAAGAAAATTTATAAAGGACCTCTCACAGATGCTTCCTGTCAAATATCGGTTCATTTGGCCCAGCAGTTTCAGAGGAGAAGATTTTTCTACATCAGCCAATCAGAAACAAGAATCGCCCAAGGCGGCCATGTTTGTGAACGGATCTGAAGGAATCAAGGAATTTTTATAAAGTACCTCTCATAGATGCTTCCTATTAAATATCAGTTCATTTGGCCCAGCAGTTTCAGAGGAGAAGATTTTTCTGTATCAGCCAATCAGAAACAAGAATCGTCCGTGGCATCCATGTTTGTTGAAGGATCTGGACGAAATGAGGAAATTTTATAAAGGACCTTATATAGATGCTCCCTGTAAAATATTAGTTCATTTGGCCAAGCTGTTTCATAGGAGAAGATTTGTTTTCCATATGAGCCAATCAGCAACAAGAATTGCCTGTGGCGGCCATGTTTGTTGAAAGGTCGGGACGAAATGAGGAAACTTTATAAAAGACCTTATATAGATTCTTCCTACCAAGTCTGGTTTCATTTGGCCCAGTGGTTTCAGAGGAGAAGATTAAAATGTGAAAAGTTAACAGACGGACGACGGATTCCAAGTGATGACAAAAGCTCACAGGTGAGCTAAAAATGAAGATGATATTTAAAGGCTAGGTTTAGAATGGCCAAAAAGCTTAAAACACCAAATTGGTTTTAAAGTTTGCTTTATCACTTAAGTATCATCTAACAATTCATTTAAGCACAAATATACATTTTTTGTTTTCACACACACACACACACACACACACACAGAGGCATACATACATATACATTATCGTTATTATTATTATCATTACAATGCTTATATAGCACTTTATCTAGAATATAATACTCAAAGCGCTGAACATTCAACATTAAAATAGCATAAAACACACGAACAAATAAGGTAAAAGTGAAAAGTAAAATAATGGGTGTTGCGATGTGGTTTCACGCATAAATACAAGAATATAAAATGAATAAAATAAACCACAGGTAAAAGGTAAAAATTCAAAACATAAAACAAAAACAATAAAAAGTATGGGGGAGGGCCTCAAATTTTCGGACAGCAGGTCCTTCTTCATGGAGGTGAAATGCTTTCAATCAAAGCTGGTGTTTTTGTTTTGAATTTTTACCTTTTACCTGTGGTTTATTTTATCCATTTTATATTCTTGTAAAAGTGAAAAGGCTGTTACGAAATGAACATTAAAAAGTGTTTCAAACATTAAAACAACCTAATGATTATAAAATTTCTTATCTAATATATAATAATACAACCCATACATACATACAAACATTTCCAATGCTTAAATAAATACATACATACATACATACATACATAAATTTACAATGCTTAAATACATACATACATAATACAGTTGATTCTTGTTGTCTCGAACTCGCTCAAGGTCTCAATTATTGGCTCAATTTTTTTATATATAATTCAAAATTTGATGCTTCTTTTAAAATATGTACAGGAAAATATACCTTGCAGGCCTTGCTTTCTTAAAAAATGCTCCTAAAAAGAACATCTTTACACGCTTTTTATAGCTTTGGCAGGTGACGTTACGGGTGTGACACGACAGCTGAACGCTACAATAATGCTTAAACGTTTAGTTAAATTTTAAATAGATATCCTGAGCATATGAATATGACCTGATTTTGAGCATATGTATCAACAAAAACTTACAAATTTTTCGCAAAAATATTTGTGTGAAAATAATACAAAGTCGTTGAAAAATTGTTGAACTTATTTTTTCTCAAAAGTCTCTGTCTAGTTTAGCTGCTATCCGAGAACTGACATTAGCTTGGATTTACAAGGATTTAACAGGAAAAAAGCAGAAATGCTCAAATATCCTACCTGAATTATTTATAAATATGTAATTGGAGAAAATTAAAATAAAAGTGTGAGTCACCGTCTGTAAAGAAAGATATCAGTTAAAATGTGACATATGTGTTACATATTGACACTGTTAAGAAACAACACTTACTATAATGATTTACAATTTTTACAATACCAGTGTTTTATTTTTGGCATGTTTTTCAGCCCAACACATGACAGGTGATGAACATTGAGGCAACTATCACACACAACATTGTCAAAATTCATATCAATAAGGGTTTCACATTTTGGACATATATACTCAATACTTTTCCTTTTCTTGTCAACTATTTCTTCCACTTTTGTCCAACCATCAACAGTAAATAATTCTTTGACCAGTGACAAATCCACATAGGTATCCAAGCATCTACTTGGGACACTGGTTACAGCTCCTTCCTCCATCAATTTCCCATCCAAAGCCATCACTGCATTTTCATTGCCCACTAGCCACTGAAGTATTGCTATGAAGAATGAAAAAAAAACAAAAAACCTAAATTATATTAAGGTCCTTCACAAACGTACACTTTAGCATTTCTTTAATAGAAGGGTGAAAATCAAATGAAGCTGGTATACATAGAATATATAAAGTCCTTTTGTACGTTTTACTGACTTAACTACAAAAAATCTTTGGGGAGCCTGTAGGGCAAACTGAAGATTTTCTATAAGAGTTGGTACAAGATACCAAATTTCCTATTTTCTTTAATTGGTAATTTGAAAAATCAAATTTATTTTAGAGCTGAGAATATCACATTTTTCAACATTTAACCAGAGGCTCCCAGGAGCCTGTAATCGCTCACCTGGCGTACAGTTGTCCAGACAAAGTTGTCACATGGCAGTGGCGGCCATCTTAGTTGCAAGGGTATGTCATAGGATACAATTTTAAAAGAGGTTCACATAAAGACCATGTCACCAAAGTTTGGTTCCAATTTAGCAAGCAGTGTCAGACGAGAAAATATTTTAATGAATTTCCCATAGGGTTCAATGTTAAACTAAGTTCAGCCATGGCGGCCATCTTGGTTGGCAGGTGGGGTCATCAGATATAATTTCAAAAGAAGTTCACCTAAAGACCATTTCACAAAAATTTGGTTCCAACTGAGCAAGTAGTTCCAATCGAGAAGCTTTTTTAAATGAATTCCCAATAGGGTCCAATGTTAAACTAAGTTCGGCTATGGCGGCCATCTTGGTTGGCGGGCAGGGTCATAGGATATAATTCTGAAAGAGGTTCAACAAGAGAACATTTTACTAAAGTTTGATTCCAATTGAGCAAGTAGTTCCAGACCATAAGATTTTTTAATGAATTTCCCATAGGGTCCAATGTCAAACTAAGATCTGCTGTGGCAGCTATCTTGGTTGGTGGGCAGGGTCATCAGATACAATTCTGACCACCTAAGGACCATTTCACCAAAGTTTGGCATAAATTGGCCAAGGAGTTTTTGAGGAGAAGATGTTTTTTAGAACCTCCCCCTTTTTCTATTTATAGTAACTGCAGCCATATTTGATGGTCGATCACGACCCTGGATAAAATTCTGAAATCCAAAATCCATTCCACCAAAGTTTGGTCCAAATTGGCCCAGTGGTTTCAGAGGAGAAGATTAAAATTTAAATTGTGGACGGATGGACGACAGACGCCAAGTGATGGCAAAAGCTCACATGGCCTTTTAGGCCATGTGAGCTAAAAATAGAGATGCTTCATTTCACCTTAAGAAAACAAGACTTCTTATTTTGACACAAGACCTTTTGAAATAGGTTTTGCCATCAAGCTATATATATTTTTTTTTAATTTGAACAAAACTTTGAGGAAATAGTCTAATGTCAACTTTGAAAATTTTTTATTCTAGTTGTTAAAAAAGGCTGCTTCTAGCCTGAGGCCCTAGAAAAGCGTCATTGAAATCTTGTTACTTTGCACAGGGCAGTATATGTTATATACGTCTCTGCTCTGCATGGTTCTTACAAAAGACAATAAAGTGTATTAGAAAAATATAAAATATTGTTTATATCCTTACCCTTTCTTTTCTCCGTATTACATCTTTTGTAAAAAGGTTTCGGTCTTTTGGACTTTTTTTGTTATGCCTATAACATTTTGCTGACTTCCCTTTGGCCTGCCTTTAAACCTTAACTTTGCTGGCATTTTGATTTCCTTAAGTGGTACCCTTTTTTCTGCTAGAATTTCTATGGAAAAAATAAAAATATTTAAGAAAGAACATCCTCATAGAAATCGCCTTACTGGTCAATGTAATAATCGATGGAACATTATATCAAATAATTACTATTAGACAATCATCAGGAACAAAAGCATGCTTAAATCTACAAACTGTTCAGGATTTCAAGATTTTTGATATAAAAAAAGAAAAGAAATGAAGGTAAAATTGTCCTTGAAAATAAAATATCTTGCACCCCTTGTTTTTGGGAGATAAATGTATTTGTTTCATGATCCTTCAACAATTTAAGGGCATAACAATTTTTTTTTTAATCTTAATGCTGTTGTTTGGCATTATGCAAATTGCTATATCATTGATAATCACACTACATCTATATTTAATTGTGAATAAATTGCACAAAGCACTTAATCTTAATTAAACATGAGCTCACTCATGAAAGTCTGTAATGCATACCTTCTTGCATCTCCTTTACAGGATTTTCATTATTATTTTCTTCAATTTCATCATCAGAAATAGGAACATAATCATCACTTTTACCATCTAATGTAGGCTTCTCAAAGTCATTAAGAATGTAAGAAATTGTATCGTGCAACAGGTACGTTATGTCCTTATCCGGAGTTCTAAGTTAAGTTCTAAGTTTTTCAAATGTAAGACACATGTAATGGGCAATCTCCTGTTTGTCATAACTTGAAAGGGACTTTGTACTATCTGCATACTTTCTTTGAATGCTTTCACCAATATTTGGTAAACATTTTCCAGTACAAGAGTTGCTTATAAATTTCAGTACTTTTTCTTTATTTTTGTTTACTCTCTGGATGAATCTGGCAACAATAACAGGATCATTGTTCTTCCCAACTGTAATTTCTGTTGCTGTCTTCTTTCCTGTTAAAGCAATAATTTACGTTTTTGATTAAAACAGATTCATAAAAACACAAAATTTTTTAACGGAGTATGTGCCAACAGGGACTTGTTTGGCACCCAAAATCAATATTACTCAACTCAATTCAAAACATGGCAAGAATAAATCAGAAGGCATTCAAAATTTTAAAATAAATAGTATTTTTGCTGAACGTTTTCACAACCATTGAAATCTGATCCATCAAAAAATGTCATCCGAGCTGCATTTTGTGTGGATTTAATAGAGCGCAAACCTCTACCACTTTCTGTTTTGCATATATTCCTTGTTGTATAAAGGCAAACAGAATACAACAGAATACCAGAGTCTACTAGGAGCATGTAATACAATTGCCATGACAAAGTCGGAATATGGCCATTTTGGATAGTGCCAGGGTCATCAAATACAATTCTGAATAAGGGTTACCTAATAATCATCTCACCAAATATTGGTTCCAATTGAGAAAGCAGTCCAGAACAAAGGATTTTTCAATGAATTTCCCATTGGGTCCAATGTAAAACTGAGTTTGGCGTTGGTGGTCCTCTTGGTTGGCCGACAGGGTCATTAGAAAAAAAATTCCAAAAGATGTTCACCTTAACACCATTTCATTAAAGTTTGGTTTCAATTGGGCAAGTTGTTCCAGACAAGAAGATTATTAAATTAAGTTCCCATAGGGTCCAGTGTTAAACTAAGATTGACTCCTGGTCAATGGATATAATAAGATTTGGTTCCAACTGAGCAAGTTGTTCCAGATGAGAATAATTCTGAATGAATTTCCTAAATGGTCCAATGTAAACAAGGTTTGGCTGTGGTGGCTACCTTGGTTGGTAAGCCAGGTCACATCGGATATAATTCGGAAATAGGTCCACATAAAGACCATTTAACCACAGTTTCCTTTTGATTCAGCGAGCAGTTTCACATGACAAGATTTTTTAAAAGAATTTTCCATAGGATCCAATCTAACACTAATTCTGGCTGTGCTGGCCATCATGGTTAGTAGAGTGGGTAATCAAATATTATTCGAAAAGAGGACCACCAAAGGAAGATTTCATTAAAGTTACTATAGATAGTAAATGGCTTTTTTACGTTTTGTTGGGTTTTTTTGTTTGTTTTTTTTAAGAAAACACCACCCTTTTTCTATTTTTAGCAACAGCAGCCATATTGGATAGTCAATATCAACACTAGATACTATTCTGAAAGGGGACCATCCCATCAAAGTTTGGTCAAAATTGGCCCAGTGGTTTCAGAGGAGAAGATTGAAATGTCAATTGTGGACTGACAATGGGCGGACAGATGAAATGAATGTTAGCATACTTTCGATAACTAATGGGTCAATCTTTAAATCTTGAAGTCTGATTTTTCCAAACAAACATTTAATTTGTCCAAAGTACAAAATTTTCATTCAGCCATTTTGACCAAAATTTCAGTTGTCTGGCAAATAAGACTATCTCTGGAGCCTTGCTGTGGTCCCATTTGTGCAAATCAGGAAAATCTAAGCACATATATTGGCTGTTATTTTGACAAGCTGAAGCTTACCTTGGCCTTTACTGTTGGTGAATACTTGTGGAAATTCAGTTTTTTAATGTTCTTTAAGTGTAGCTCTAGTAAAATACAAAAAAAGTTTAAAAAGCACAAGTTATAGAGCAATGCAATGTTCTTTTAAATATTAAGTAATAACATGCAGTAAAATATTTCTTAAATTTTTCCAAACAACAAAAAAAACTATGGAAACATACATGTAATATACATGTTCTAAGTTATGTTTTAATTTTATCCCCCCTTTTTTCTATTTTGAGCCTGGCGGCCATTTTGTTCAGAGGTCGGGGTGGATCGACATAATTTTGGAAGAGCCCATCTTAGGACCATTTCATCAAAGTTTGGTCAAAATTGGCCAAGCGGTTTCAGAGGAGAAGATTTCTGTTCTCTATATCATTTAACTATAGTGTAACATGTAAACTCATGTATTAATAAATTAAACCTCTATAGACAAGTTTTCCTGCGATTGCAAAAATATCTCTTATATTAGGTTTCAGAAAACAATGTGTCTCGAATTATCCGCCCACAAGGCCTTCAACAGGAGAGATATATTTCAGCCAGTGTTAGGGCGTCAAGACTCCGATGTAACAATGTTTTTTAGCTTATAGTTTACCCTCTAGAATCCTTAAGGTGCTTTCCACAGTTTTCCATGCATCAGTTGTAAAATATTTCTTTGCACCAACATGAATAGGTATACTAAGTAGCAGCTCAGCTTGAGGAAGAAGTTCATCAGCTTAAACATGAACAGCATCGTCTTCAATTTTCCCTTTTCCTGATTCTGCCAATATTACAGATGGTGTATCACATAACGTGTACAAAAAATCTGCAATATAGACAGATAATCTTTAAGGGGGTTAACAGTAAAGCATATAAAAACTAAGGAGCTTCACAAATGTCAACAACAGAACAGTCAACACTATAAATAAATATGCTTTGTGTACTTGCTTGACACAATAATGTGTTTGACACACTATTACATTTGACACAATAATGTGTTAGACACCATTAAATGTTTGAAAATATAAAAGTTATAAAATGTTGATTAAATTTAAAACACACCATTAAAATTAAATGATTTTAACGTGAAAATTTTATTTACCCCTGATATTGGGGGTTTTGGCCCCTACAGTCCCGGTTATCTTGAAAAAATTGAGAGAATCAAATGTATTAATTCTGAACGCTCTCTCTAGGTGAAATCCTATGTCTCATAAACAATCATAACATATCTCCAATTTTTAAAAATATTTTTAATATAAAAATTGCATTATGTTTTTGATGTCTGCAAGGTATGATTTATCGAAATACCCCAAATCATTTATTTCCCAGGATTTAGCCTAATGGTACAGCTAAACTATACAGCTTTAAAGTAGATCAAAACCAAACCTTTTAGATTTTGTTGAAGAAATCAAACATAAAATGTTGGTCTTTTAATATGACTTACTTTGAACTTTAATGTTATCATTTTGATCTGAGAGTAGTTCTTTATTGATGCCATTATATGATGCTCCTGTCCGAGATGTGCTTGGCTGTAAATCTGGGTCATCTGGAATGCAAAATACCTAAATTAGGGAGTAGAAAAAAATTATGCTGAAAATGGTGATATTAATGTTCTTGAAAAAAAGCGTTTATTATGCCTTATCCAATGTTTGAATATAGAATCTCCAGGCTCGTTTTCATTCTATGGCATATAATGAATAGTGAATCTCCAATGGAAGCATGAAACATCATGGGTGGAGGAAATACTGTAAATTTTCAATACTTTTTATATTTTTATTATTAAACTTTTTTTTAGCAATTCACAACATGGTGTTGCACATGGAGTCGTGCTAAAAATACCCCTACTCATTCTAAATTTGAGAATCACATACTAAATAAGGTAAAACACGTTACAACTTACAACCCCTCATGATAAAGCTTCTTGGCACATAATGAATCATTCCTATGAACAAAATATCTGCTAACAACAAGTAGACCCTTGACAGACCTGAAAACGGGAGACAAGGAACTACTCCCCAAGTATTAATCTTCACATCAAATATCAAGTATTTTTTTTGTGTGTGTGTGTTCATATTATTTGTAAGATAAAGAACTATGTTCAGAGATTATTATACCAATCATGTCAACCTAGTGGAATTAGCCATTTGTAAGCCAAATACAGCAATAAAATAAAAGATTCAAACTGAACAAAGTTGAACTGCCAATAACAGAAACCTGCTAAAAAGAGGAGTAAAATCATCCCTGAATATCAAAATCTTTCAATACCTATCTGTTCTGGTACTCCAGGTAACTGTTGATTTGGGCTAGTGTTTTCTACAATGTTGTCTGGTTCATGTACTTGAGGTATTGACTCTGCAATATAATACATTTCATTTATTGAACCCTATATTCTGTTGTATCTTATAAAGAAAATTGATTTAAGTACGTGAAATTTTGTCAAAACCTCATAAATTTCATTGATTAATCTCACTGAATCTTCTTTTCACATCTGAAAACCAAATTATATAAGATGAAGGATGGACAGACAGACAAAGTAGACAATGGTGGTTCATGTACCCCTGACCTTTGAATTTGGGGGTACAGAGGTGTTTTTTGGGGGTACAAATGATCGTAGGATCACATTTATGCAAAAAAGACAATGTAGAATAGAAAACTATAATAATTGTAATGTTTTTTTTTTCATTTGTATTCCTTTTCAGCACTTGTTAAACACTTGAATTATTTTAAGGGGTCTTCATTACCCAGTCGAACAGTTTTGTCAGTTATGTCAGGGAAAGCTTCCCAAAGTAAATGAAAACCGAAATATCTGCTGATCTTTTCAGAACAACAGTGAGGACATGCAAATATCAGTAAAACGACTTCTGTGATTTGTCGAAGATTCGTAAAACAGCCAATCGGACTACCCAATATTCTGTGACTTTGTTATTTAAAACTACTTGAATTTCACTTTCACTTTTGGAATATACAAAAATATTTTCGATGACAATGAAGAACGCAAGATCTAACATTCAAATCCCTTAAAATAAAAAACAGGGCATTGAAATTGTACGTGCATGAACATTTTGACTTCTGAAATTGTATGTGCATGATTTTAATTGTACATAAAATACGTACTGCAGTACGGTAATGGGCATGCTGCTACTATAGCAAATTAAGAAATTATTGGGTGCATTTATTATTGTGAATCTTATACTGCCATTAATAATGTAAGTTTATTGATTACAAATTTGTAAAATCTGTAACAGAATACAACTAGCCAAATTTGAAATGTTAATTCTAATCTATGCAATTCTTATCCTGTCTTATTTTACAATAAAAACACTGAAATAATTTCTGAATTTACAGTGTATGACACTCTATGATTTTTGAAGGCACATAAAAATGTAACTTTTTGCACTTGTATTGCAGAGATATAATCTGTGAATACATACTGATCTTAATCTATATCAAAATCTTTCAATACCTATCTGTTCTGGTACTCCAGGTAACTGTTGATTTGGGCTAGTGTTTTCTACAATGTTGTCTGGTTCATGTACTTGAGGTCTTGACTCTGCAATATAATACATTTCATTTATTGAACCCTATATTTTCTTTAATTTTGACATAATCATAATAATTACCACATCTTATGACCGATGAGAGAAAATTTGATAATCTCTTTAGAGACCTTCTCGTTCTTGGGCGTTCTTGGCTGAATTTCAATTGTGACGTCACGGACATCAACTATATTGCATAGTGACATAGAATATATGAAAGATGATGTTGGGAGAATTTGATACACCTGGTCAAGAATAGCGATTCAAAAATTAGAGAAACAGTCTTACATTATTACTCATAGATTTTGGCATTTCTCTAATCTTGATCTTAAATTACGGGTTTGTAAGCCCCTTGCCAAGGCTCAAGGCTAAAAAATTCTGTAAATTATCTTTCTCGATTGGAGAAATCTGACCATCTTTGGCAAGATTTTCCTGCTCAAATCTGTTAATTTAGGGATGCAGTCACCACAGTCAATAAAAGCACTAAAACTCTCACGCAACATCAAACAAACACTTGAAGCTGCACTGCAAGATGTATTCATGCACAATATGATCATGATGATACAAAAATTTCTGATGACAGATGAACTACAAAATCTCTCCCTTGGCTCAATGATAAGGAAGCCCTGGTTTCAACATTTCCTGAATTATTTGAAGTGTTGATTGAAATATATCTAAAGAATATTTGTTTTAATAAGTTAAATTTAATACCTTGATCATTTTTCTGCTTGTTTGTTTCTTCTATCACCTCTTCAACTGCACTACCTGAAAGGAAAATAGCATACAATACATTCAGCGAATCCAAAGTTCATATGAACCTTATCTTATACAGATACATGTATCATAACCAAATAAGCCATTTAAAATCTCTTTATTTGCAGTATCAATAGGAAACAATTTTTACACTCTTATAAGAAATTTCTTGAAGGAAATTCATTATACATGTGTCTGGTTATTGATGCTTGGGTCATCCAAGGTACCATAATTCAAAAGTCAATCAAATCATTTGGAAAATGATCGTGCTGATAAAGGCAAATTATATTGGCTCTCAAACATGTCAAGGTCACATGAGAGGCATAGAACAGCAAATTGTTTAAACTGCATTTTTTTATCTAAAGTTGATGTATAATTTACACTGGCATGCACTGTGTACATAAATATATGTGGAAAAGAAAAGAACATAAAATTTGTAATGTTCCTCGGAATCTGGTGTCCCCTGCTCACTCTGTTGTCAGTATAATTTAAAATCCCTTCCATGCATGTATATATATGCCTTTATGCTAAATTCAATTGTCTTGATAATAAATACATTATTGTTGAACAACAAAATTAATTGTCAGAATTGCAGAAAAACAAAGTGCAAATTTAGTCAAAATAAGTAAAAAATTCAAAATTAACTTTCAAAATTTTTTTTGGATGATATGTTTTTAAACAAAGAGAAGCTCCTGACCAACTTTCCTAGTTATATGTAAAGATTTTACAAAAATTAACCAAATCTGAAAAACTTTAATATTGGTCAATAAAAAAACTAAGTCCAATTATCTGTTAGAATACAGAAAAATGAAAATTATTTCTTTGCAAAATTTTGATTTAGATGATGCAATTTGATCATAAAAAGCTTCTATGCAAGTCATAAATATCTATAGAGATATGACAGATATTAAGGTTTGAAAAAAAACTTAACCTGAGGGTTAACCAAAACTGGAAAAAATACTAATTATACTCCGTGTCACTAGGTTTGTAACAGCCCTTTTTGCAAATTACGAATTTATTATTTGTTCTGACAAAGAAAATGCAACATTTCGGAAATATTGAATTTTTCGGAATTTTAACAGCAATTATTTCTTCCGTATGGCATATAAGACAAATGCCAGACGAATTTAAAAATCTCAGCATCATCACTCCATTAAGCCCCGCCCACTGCACGTGATGGGAGTCTATTTCGATTCTGGCTCAACTCCAACTCACTGAGATGTTAGAGCATGCTGAAAATTACCGAGTAGAAAGGCGTGGGGCACGAGCTCTTAACAAATTAATTCTCCCTGCCGATTATTGCCGAAAAAATACGATAAATTTACAATGGGAAATCTCCGTATGTTTTGTTTTTTTGCCCGTATATTTAATAGGATCATCCAAATCCGACAAAAAAATTTTTCAGAGGGGGAAAAATGATTGTCTGTAAGAAAATCATAACAATTACACAAGAAAATATAAAATTCAGGTTTAAAAGGAGTTTGATTGGACCAGTATCGGAGTATAGTCCATGCAACTATTGTTCAAAAATACAAACAAAATTGAATATTTTTTTTCAAAATGTTCACCTGGATGAAAAGTGTTCAAAATACAGAAGTGCCTGAGCAACTGTCTTCTGTTGTAATGATTTGGCTATACTAATTTGAAAAACTTTAACCTTAATCACGAAAAAAAGTCAAATTATATAACTATCTGTCACAATGCGGAAAAATGAAAAATATTTTTTTCCAAATTTCACTCTGGATGATTTAAATTCAGCAAAAAAGAGAATCTTAGAAAGTTTCATTTATAAAGATTTCACAAAGCTATCAAGGTTTGAAAAAACTTAACCTGAGGGTTAACCAAAAATTCAAGCAAAAATAGACTAGTTCTAGCTAATGGTCTAATTACCAAAAAATTAAAACTTATTTGTTAAAAATTGCAATACGGATGAATTATTATGGAATAAAGAAGCTGCTGAGCAAGTTTCACCAATATCCATAAAGATTTGACAAAATTATGAAATAAAATTGAAAAGTGTGGAAAGCTGACGACGACGATGGCGGAATTTGGACTGCTATGTCTCGCCTTCAGCGACAAAAAGCGAGATAATAATTACTTACAAATATATTCAACCTCCACCTCCTTGCTGTTCTGCCAATAACTAAGCAAATCCTCCAGAACCTTCATCCTTTCACCGTACTTCTTCATACCACATTCTGCACATAATGAACTCAATTTCTGGTCCACGATCATTGCTTTTCTGTATTTCTGCTGCTGTGACAAAACTGTTTTACCAGTATTTGTAACACTTGCTATTTGTACAGATGGACTTCTACAACTGGCTGTGTTTTCTGTGTGTGCTAGTCTTGTATGGTTACGGTAGTAAGTGAGTGTCCATCTTTCCTTGCAAAGTGTTGGATCAAACAAAGTAACATCTATCAACATTCTTGCAAAGAAAATGTGTTTACAAGGCAGGCCCATAGATATCCAAAATGTGCAGCTGCATGATTCAGTGCAAAGTTCTACATTGTCATCAAATAAAACATTGTTCTCAGTTGAACTGTACAGTGTTTTCATTTTTTTGGCTTTTTCTAACTGGTTTAAAACAAATTCACTGGCATAAGATGTCAAAAGTTCTGCATATTTCCATTCAACGGTATTAGCTGTTAAATTTGGTTTTGATGGCACCTTCATCAACTTCCTTGGTGATCTCTCTCATTACGTAATGTATCAATCAATGAGATGAATTTTTCAAAAAATATGCCAAGGTTGGAGTATAACTTGACAACAGATTTAATCTTTTGGTTAAAAGATTCCAACCTATTGTTGGTTGTATTCAGCAAACTACCATCACACAATTTTAATCCAAATACCCACTCTTCACGAATGGGATGCCATTGGTTGAAAATATATTCATAGATTTGTCTTGGACATGTTGACTGGATTTCCTGAAGATTTGTATTGTAATGGTCCTCTGATTTACTGTAAACCAACTTTTGTACCAGTTCTAGAGCGGTGTGACGTTGAGCAGCCGATATTCCTAATTTTTCAATGGTTATCTCTCTATTGAAAGATCTCAACACATGGAACTGGCACAGAAGTGTTACGGCATTTGGAAACTGTTCAGAGAATACTGCTCTTTCTGTAATGTCTTTGTCTGACATAATTATTTTTGTTTTTTCAAAATTTGGGTTGTTTCTTTTGAAACAAGCAGCCAGTTGCTCAATTACTGGTCTTTCTTCAGAATTTATCAGACAGAAAGCAATTATCTCTGTTTGACCCAAACTGTCCTCTGCCATAAATATATATAAGGGCATCCTCAGATCATTCAGGCGGTATGTGGCATCTACAAATAATATTTCAGGGAATGCCATAAATGTCTTTCTCATTTCTTCATCTTGGTAGTAAATTCCCTGCAACTGTTTGCTCTCGTCATGGAACACTTCAACATGACATTCTGAAAAAAGTTAGTTGTAAGAATAATGGGTTGTCATCCCTTATCTGGAAACCTGTGAAATTTTTCTGACATATAACAAAGTCGGAGTGTCTAATTTACATGTATCTTAAATTTTGTACATAAACCTCAATGTTTATATGCTGAACATTTTACTGTGACCGGACCATGCATGTTGCAGTCCCACAGTTGCATTAGTTAAAACATTTATTATTCATTTTTCATTTGAAACACATTGAAAGCTCATGAAACTCCAATTAAAATTAATTTTTTTCACGAAATATGCAAATTAGTTGAACCATTTTTATGCCATTTTAAATTAAATGGAGGGAAAAAATTGGTTTAGTTATCATGCTTTTTTGTGTAATAACAAAATGCAAATTAAATGTTATATAATAAATGTTTATCCATCTATGTTTCAAAATGAAATTGTAATTGAATGGAAGAATAAATGAAAATGAATAAAAAATGGCAATAAAATGTTAAAAGAATGCGTAATTGCCATATATGTTTGCTAAGGGATAGTATATATAGGTGGCACCCAACAACATATCCACATTTCAAATCATTCCTTGCATGTTGTCAAATGTTATTGAACGGAAACCTCAAATTTGATGAAATTTGGCTATTTCCAGGGGCATAACTCTATTCCCCTCATGCAACACACGCCAAATTCGAACTTGATCTGTATTTGGTCGTCTCAAACAACA
>JARWCS010369264.1:0-10318 GCA_034783895.1 Geukensia demissa | reverse complement strand
AGATTTATGCGAAAATCTTTGGTCAGACCCTTATGTTCTATTTTTAGTAACGGCAGCCATGTTTTTCAACGGATCAACAATTCAAGCACAAAATTGATGCAGAATATCCTTAAAAACAACCGTACAAAGTTGCATCCAAATCCATACAGTAGTTTCAGGGGAAAAGATTTTTAAAACTTTTACTTCAAAATTAGCTTTAAAAAGTCTAAAAAGGGCCGTATCTCCTACAAGAAAAAAGGGATTTCATCATCTTAAACACCTTTATCGTATGTCAGAATTTAGCTAAAGTTAACGGTTTTGAGATATATACGAAAATCTTCGGTCAGACCCCTATGTTATATTTTTAGTAACGGCAGCCATGTTTTTTAACCGGATAAAAAATCGAAGTACAAACTTTGTGCAGAATACCTTAAGGAACAATTATACAAAATTGCATCCAAATCTATTCAGTATTTTCAGAGAAGTTTTTTTCTCAAAATATTAACGAAGACGACAGACGACGACGACGGACGCCAAGTGAGATAAAAATTAAGTTTGAAGAAAATGCAGAAAAAATTATTATTCTCAATTTTACTATGGATGATATATTTACATCATTTAAGAAGATTCTGATCAAATTTCATTAAAATCAATGAAGACTTGACAAAGTTATTTAAGTTTCAAAAAAACATTAATCAACATTTGCATTAAATGAATTTCTGTGTAAAACAGAACAAGTACACATTCGAAATATCAGTAAGTTAAAGCTTTGCATTAAAAATTTCGAAAAATAACCAACAATAACCCCTCCTCCTTTTTAAAGAAGTGTTACATCATTTGCGTCAATGAGCATAACATGCGAGTTTTTTAAACATTGTATATAAGTAGAGAGACAAGAAAAACTGAAGCACAGACAGACGATAATAAGCTTTCGTATTAACAAAAATACGAAAGAAATATAATTTCTTGATTTTAGTTTCACGACACCTTTTGATCCGCAGTTTTATTTTGAGAGCTTGTATTTCTTATTTCTGTTAAAATTTAATATTTGGTAGAAGACAAGGAATAAACTAACAGGTTACACGTAAAATAAAGGCAAAATTAAGATATTATTATAATCTGTCGATTGTATAACGTCTCCAAAACGAATGGTGTTTTATTGAACTCAAAACATAATCACTATGACATGTTGAATCCATCATGCATTGAGGAAAAAGAACATATGATATATAGGGATGGGGATCTCAACCGTTTAAGAGCTAATATGAAATAATGAAGAGGAAATGCATTGAGGATTTAAGTAAATATTTATTTAGGGTGGGGATCTAATACGTGTTAGAGTTATAAGCAAATATTGAAAAATTATGTGGTGGGCAAAACATATGACCCCATAGGTTCTTACCGATAACTATGCTGAATTCCCCGTATATAGAGGATTAAGACAATATATGGTTAAGGTTATGGTTAAGGAGTTCGGATCTCAACAATTTGTCATTCCAAATGGGACTGGAGCTAACCCAAGACTCAGGGAATATAACCAACATTTACGCTAAATCCATCTTGAATTCAGTAGTAAGAAAATACGTCGTTTATAGGTCATCGTCTCAGTCGTTTTAGATTTATTAGAAATTATTATTATTTGTCATTTTCAGGATGCGTGACCAAGCCCCTGGCGCGCCGGTAAACAGAAAACCTGGGCGAACATCTATTGATCAATTCCTACCATCCCGCAGTTTCAGGTTCATCCGAACAACACTCCGAGAAATGTTTCGGAAAACTTTAAAGAATAATAATAAAAATAATAATGATTATCAAGAAGAAAAGAAAATGAAGAAGAAAAAGAACTTTTCGTTTAGGAGACATAAATATTACAGCGATTGCGCTCACGACCAAAGCTTTAAGCGTTTTATTAATTTCGTGTTCAAAATAAATTTATATGTCATCGCCAAAATGAGCCTGAATTTTGACACCATCAATTTGTTTGTCATAAAAACCTCGATTAATCGAAATATTTTACCACTCACAATGTATCTGTCCTCAATTTTATGTGATATTGTCAAAACTGATTTTTTTTATTTATAAACACCGCATTGTACATGTTTTGGCTTTCTTTCCACAAAAAACCATGATAGCTAGGTTTGAAAATTTCTAGTGATACCCCTGTATAAAAGAGCATTTTTACTTCCGGGCATTGATGGAACATGCTACCACATCTCCAATCATTTTAAAAACTAATTAACCTTCGCTCACATTCAAAATAAATTATCTTTCAAATTAACTTATTGAAATTCATCAATTTTTCTTGAAAATATGGCGCACTGAATGGAACAATATCGTGTATTTAAGTATGTGTTCTATTTTCTGGAAATATAATTGTTTTGAATCCTAAAATAAATAAAATGCTTGATTACATAACAAACAATAAACTCGCCAAGAAAATAAAGAATTACGTAACTAAAAAGATAATGGTTCAGATCCATTAAAACAATGCGAAAGTTGTTTTTAGCATCTTCTTACTTGTGTTGCGTCAATTATACGTTTATATTTGTATTTGACAAAGAAAGATAAGGAATAACAATAAAATAAACCTTACTCATCTTATCACGAAACTCATGGTAGAAATGGAAAATCAATAAATTTTCAAAAATTTTGCATACGTAGCCCAGTAGCCAGAATTTTTATCCTGGCATGATTCATTACATAAATGAAGTTATTTTTTCGTTTATAATTGATAGAAAATTACCCTAATTTTCTCAATCCTTACTTCTGATGCAGAGGCTACTCTTAGCTTTGTTTGGACTCGTGTTTATTTAGATTGATTTGGTTCAGATGTATGTGCTTATTAATGTCATTGTATTTTGATCGGATTTCCATTATTCTGACTTCCAGCACTGCTGACGAATTGACTAGTGTAGTTCTTCATTGGACTTCCAATGTTTTGGCCCCTAGCGTACCTGATGAAGGCTTATCCAGAAAAGCGCTTTGTACACAGATAAATTGTTAAAAATTTAAATAAGGAATGGATTGCCGTCTTTCTGGCATTTTTCCATATTCTTTATTTTAATAATACAGTGCACCAAATTGATATTGGTGTTTTGTGATCCATTTATTATCAAAACATCACATTGAAAGCATTCTCAAGTATAGTTTAATTTCCTCTGTTGGTCCCTCCTGATCGTCTTTAAATGCATCTATCACTCTTAATCCTCTATTAATCTACCCACCAACGGCTTAATAATTTGGAATATTGAAGTAAAATTGTGATAACATTGAATTAAATATTTTGCAACTTTTACAAGATCAGTCCTGTTCCTGTCCTGTGGGTTTGGCAAGATTTTATTTCATAACTTGGAAATGTTTTACCAGCATGGTGATCAGATTTCAAGTTAACCAACAATAAAGGTATTTTCAATCAGCAAATCAGTAGGACGCTGTTTATTGTTATATTGATCCTCTGTACGCATTTGGTTTCCACGAGTTATATCCCATGCATAAAATCAAATGTTTCTATCGTGTTCACATGTGAGCGTCATTTCCATAAAATTTGCCCAGTCATTATTTATCTCAGAAATATTTAAAAATACAAAATTAACAGTGTTGAAAAAATATGGTGAATTTTGGTATGCTCTATGTACTTTTCAAGAGTAACCTCTCTTTAGTAGCATTAAAACCAAAATATAGAAAGTCCTAAATCAAAACATAGTAAAAGAAGTACTCAATTTTAAACAAATCGAAATAGGAAGCAAAATTTGACGGTAGGATCAACTGCTAAGTGCAATAGGTTTCGACGCCTTTCCATATTTTCAGTTCTTTAGAATTTAAGTAAATGCAGCAAATTTCAGTAAATCATTTTGTGATAAATTTCATAACAGACAAGTTTGAGTAGTTTTCAGCCTGAAAGTCAATTAACAGTAGAGTGCGCCAAGTTAAAATTGTTTTAAAAATGGGGAGTTCTTGCTAATAGCCTAACATTTTTATAATGATGATGTCAGTACATGTGCTTACCAAGTAAAACACAGATTTTTTTCAATTAATTCATACCGCACTTTTTGGACAATTTAAGCATACATGCATATTGCATAATTTTTGACAAATTTAAAAACAACATCAAATGCAATGAAAGTTTAAAATACAAGCAAGAACTCATTACGACGGAAATATTGCTTTTGCCTACGTAGATATTGAACATGGGTGATATAACCCTACTCTACATCTAAATACAAAATTACCCATGCTAGATAAATATGGAGAATTTTGGTATGCTATATGTAAATTTCAAGAGTAACCTCTAGTTACTAGCATTAGACAGCATTAGAACCAAAACGTAGGAAGTCCTAGATCAAAACATGGCAAAAAAAAAAACACTCAAATCCAAACAAGTGGAAATAGGAAGCCCAATCCGGCGGCAGGGACAACTTCTATGTGCAATACTTTTCGAGCCCTTTCAGTGCTTTAGAAATTTAACAAATACAGCAAATTTCTGTAAACCACTGTAAAACATCTTAATTGCCCCCAAATAAATAAAATGTGTATACGAAAAACAGTACTGCCCTTACCTGAATAATATAAAAATGTAGATAAAACAAAACATTTATTACAAGACCTATGACCGCAATTCCTGACTTGGGACAGGTGGTGGGGTCACTAGTTAAGTGGGATCCCAACCCTCCCCCAATGAGTGGCAAAGGAAAATAAACAAAGACAAAAAAAGTAAAAGAAAGACGAACTATGAAATAATGAAAAAAGCAGTAATAGACGAACTATAAAAATCAAACAAAAGTTCACCCGATTCGACTTTTGAGTACCTGATTTACAATAAATATAATATACAACAATTCATGCAATATTACCTCTCTAATAAATGTTCGCAGTTACTGAATGTAAGCTCAACGTGAAATTCATGTTGATCTCAACACGTGATGTCATCAACTTAGTATGTTCGACGTTTTGATAATGTGTTGTCAAAACACTTGAGGACCGAAAGACAAGATGGATGCATGCCAAATGTATTAAAATATGTGTAAGAAAGCCATAAATGTATAAATGTCTATACCAGCATAAACCAGTTTTAGTTTGTCTGACTACAACTTCCAATCTTTAATCTGTGGATTATTCTATTTAACGGAAAAGTGAGATTCAATGCATGCATAGTTTTGTTAAAATTATACGCTTTATATGTCATGATATCATATAATGTAGGCTGTAATATCCCTTGTTTTATCAAAATTCTTCATTGCGGCTGTATTTTTGTATTAAATCTTTGTAACGATTATGAGATTTTGTAGATGTCTCGAAAAGCTTGTGATTTCTGTGGCCTTGCTGCAAAAATTAGCAGTAAGATGTAGGTTGCGATCAATAAAGTCAGAAACGCAAGTGCAAACACGTGCAAAACGAACAAGTTGTGAAATGTTCATTAGTAGGCACAATAGGGGACAACTATCTAACAATGCAGTCGAATCAATAAAATTTATATAACTTACAAATAGCAAGTTTAATTATTTTTGAAAAGAAAGGATGAAAGTCACTTCTTTATAATACATGACAGCAAAATAAAACCAGCAACTATAACACTCCCAGATTCTATTGATGTCGAGGATAAATTGATATCTATTGACTGATTCTATTAGAAAAAACTTCAAAGCTGACATAAGACTTTTATATTATAGGTATAGTAGCTCGATTACATTTCATTATTCAAGATGATATGATATCAATTACGGTAACAGCAGACCACGAAATATTGATATAAACTAATGTAAAAACAAACAAAAATCCTTAATGGTGATTCAGTACAAAAGTACCTGTCTTCTTTGTTTGCTAGTTATTTGTGAGTTCTGGGTAAGACATATTGATGGGATGTAAATAAGTACTGCAAATTCAATTTAATATCTTCAGTAATAGTATTATGGTTTAATTAATGAAATGATCGAAAACAGTTTTTATTGTACTCGTATGAATATTTATGATAAGAATGAAATTCGTAAGGTTTTACAATTTCAAATAAGATAGATGAAATTTGGTTTGATAACCAGCAAATTAGACAAGACTTATTAGTTGGTAGACCTGTCAGCAAACAGGACTATTATTGAAAATTTAGAAATTATTTATTTAACATTTAAAATATACTTTTCAAGAAAAATTAGAGGTTGGATTAAAATAACTTTTTTAACAATTTGACACTAAGGTACACCAAAGCTCAGTCTTATCTGATAGCAGCACGCATCCTCCATTTCAGGGTATCCGCTAGGCTTGCATACTACGGCAGTATATCCCTGCTTTTAGCCCTTAACCATGACAAGAATCTTATCATTATCATTGCGGGAGAATATTTATGATTCTATATTTTTTATTTTACGATATATGGGCAATTGATGCTTAAATGGCGTCATTTCAGAGCAAAATATTTCCCATTTCCCACAAACAGAACGTCTCAATAGGACTCCGCAGTTTATGAAAAGCGCTGATGGCAAGGAAACACAGTACAGTCATGTGATCGACAGTAATGTGCTGGACACAATAATATGATAAACAAACGAATGTGTAGAACACAGTAATGTGATGGATTGAGTTCGTCTGTCTCTAACTAAAAACTTAAACATTCAACATAATGAAAATCATATTGTTTTAAATTCATATCCTTTAAAGATTCATTTTTGGGGCTCGGATCAAAAACAAATTCTTTACTAAATGATATGCTTCGAAACAGCATTTTCGGCCTCTATGACCCTGTTTATCTCAAATCGATGTAAAGAAAATCCGTTGAAATATTACCAAAATTTCCTACAGATACGAATCAAAGAACAACATTAATAATTTTCAATTTAAAGTTTTTTAAGTAAACCCAAATAGGTTAAATGTCTGCATTGAACATAAATAAAAATGAAAGAAAACCGTTTTTGGACCTTTTGAGTCTTTTTATAAAAGAAAGAATACTCCGAGTATATTTTAACATATACTTAATATGTTAAAATATACTCGGAGTATCCTTTCTTTCATTTTAAAAGGAACAATTTCAAAAATAAAAGAATGCCATTCAGTTCATCAGTTCAATTCAGTCCAATAATAAGAACCTACGAAGCCTTAATATAAAAATATATGCTTGGTGCAACATTTTGCATTTTTCAAAAGAAATCATTAAAGAAAAATAATCAAAATCAGACCAAATAATTTATAAATTTTAATTTTAATTGAAAATAAAGACCTGACCATATTTCAACCACTTACGGTATAAATAAATAACGCTAAGACATTAGGCAGGTGTAAGTAACTCATTTAGTCTGATTTCTTGTTCAAAATACAAAGAAAAAAACAGATCAAAACCTGACAAGAAATGAAAAACTAAAATATAAGGAAAGGCTCCTCCACAACTGCAATGCTAGATCATCCAAAATCAATGTCAACCTTTAACTAGTGTCAAGAATCAATGTCCCAAAATTTTAAAAGAATCGGTTAATCAGTTAATATTACTACCATAAATGGAATGAGGTCACGAAAGATCAAATAGCTTTAAAATTCTTAATATTTGTCCGAGGAAAATCTGAGTATTGAAATAAAAGATATTGAAGATTTGAATATAATCCCAAAGTTTCATCAATTTTTTATGCTCAGTTTTTTTCCAGCAACCTAATGAATGTTTCTTACCTTAACCAATAGAATTTAACATTTTTTGCTATTTAAAATTCTTTTGAAAATTAATCAATAAACTTAATTGATATTTAGAATTTGCTTAATAATTAAAATTGGAACTGTCTAAATTTTTAATTTTATAAGAATATGCAAATTTAGGAACCCTTTCCATTTTTGGTAGTGTTATTGACTGTTAATTGAAACAAAGATAAGTTTGCATAAACCCACCTGTCTACAGACGTGAACGACAACGCAGCCGCCGACGACGACAGCAGAATACAATAATACGACACCGTTTTTTTAAAATTGTGTGTGTGTGTTTTGCGGTCCAGACTAAAAAAGAGACCGGAATTTTAACCGCAACTGTTTTTCAAGTCTAAATATTTTTTTTCATTTAACATTACCTTTTGATATAATTATGATCTGTTTTATATCTATGAATTTGTATTTTATAGTGGATAAAGGTTTTTACTAGAGGATTTACCATTATGTATTTTGACATTGTACTGAGTATATATTCTAAATTCTATATTTGCTTTATCTAACATTTAACAATATCAATAACGGTAACAATAACTTGACCTCTTCAAGTGAACCGGATAAAGAAATTCAAGACGGGTGCCGCGCGCGAGACAGGGATGCAAACCCAACTCGTGATCCTTCTCCTTATTTGTAGAGCGGTTCGTGGAATCTAATCTTCCGTTCTTTCGTTTACTTTTACCTTTTTGGTGTGTTTCGAATTTGTCTTATCTCTTTGGACTAAGCGCTACGGGAATTCTACACTGGATTTAACATTCCAATAATATAAAAACAACCATTCCTATAGATAGTGGTATGAAGCTACATCTAGGGCTTGTATTCATTGACTTTTCATAATTATTCCGCATCGAAAAATTATAAACTCAAGGTTAAAGTTATGATCTGGAATAAAAATGCATCCGTTACAACTTTATAAAAAGCACAGCTTTAATAATTTCAATCGGTATATGAGGGAATATTCCATGATTTTATAAGGATAATAGGGACATTGTGCACAAAACTTGGATTTTCAGTACTTTTCTATCACCAGTTGTTCAACAGTTAAACAGGTCTTTTCCTTTTTATTGAAGATGTCCTACTTAAGTACATTTAGTACACTGAATTCATTGCATTAATGATTTTTGTTAAAAGAATTAAAAAATTTTCAAATAATTGTTTTTAAACCTACTTTATGCATCTATGTATGTTCATTTTTATAAATGTCGCGTTGTTTGAGTTAAATATTGAAATAAAAAGTGGTTACGAGCAACTGTTCATTAAATACCCACACAAAATACCAATAAATTTCGAAGGTAAACAGTAGGTTTTCAGTTTTTTCGTATCTCTAGATTTGTAAGAGTTGCCTCCCATATGGGACGGTATATTGATAAATAGATAATGGTGAAAAAATTTAGGTTTTAATTTTTTACAAACTGAAGGCAAAAATCAATATTTTTGTTTATTGTATCAATGCGCATCAGACTGATTTTTCTCTCTTGTTAAATATCATGGATTTTGCGAAAAATTACAATTTTATGGTTTTGTCACGTCACAGCTTTATTGAGACACCGTCCCATATGGGAGATAACTCTAACAAACACGTACAAATAACGGATGCATCCGGGTTTTGAAAAATCCTTAGGCGCGGTTTTGGACCACTAGGGAGACTGTATACCATATATCAAAAGGCTGTAATCAGTAGTTGGTGAGAAAAATAAATGTTAAAATAAACTAATAAGGCAAAATAACTTGAAGTTGGTTGCACAGGTCTGAAATCCTCGAGGGTGTAAATGACTTACGAAATACAACCTCTTATTGAGCCTTGAGAATGGTTTTTACTAAAATCCCTCAATATTTTGTGAAACGAAGAAGTAATGTATGTTTTGGAATTACCGTAACATTTTAATAATTGTCTTTTTGATTCTTCGGTATAAATAAATTCATTAAATGATAATCAAAAACTCTAAATACCTTATTTTATCATAATGTGGACCATAAAGGATTGTGAATTTTATATTTTAAATGCATGTTTAGTAAGTTGATAAAATTACAAATCTGCTTTCTTTTCTTTCTTTTTTGCGCAGGATGTTGTGCTTTCTAAAATTTCTAGACACAGTAAAATCCAGACGTATTCCTGTAAAAATCATGCTCTCACGATATACCAACCGATGAAATAGCACTTACACCCAAACTCTCAGCCCTCCGCCCCTCTGTCCAAAACTCCAGTTCAGCATTCGAAAGAACATTGTTAAATGAGGCTTATTGTCATTGTATAATCACATCAGTGAAAAATAATGTTACTGATAAAACACTTAATTTAACGTCTCTCTGTTTACCCCTTAGGGAGTCTTGTCTAAACGCTCCTCCGGTAAAATCTCTTAAAATTATTTAAAGAACATTTTAATACAGACTAACATGTTCCAGGTCTATATTATTCAAAAGATTTCATGTAAAATACAAATTAGGATATGTTTCTGTATGTTTTCATTAATTCTGGGGTTTACCCCCTTAATTCCCTCATGTGAAACCCCTTATTCTAAACAATAGTGACAGAATAAACCAAATATGCACAAATTGTCATACAGTCATTATTTATTTTCTAATAAGCACATAACAACATAAATAACATGATCACAATCGTGAGATACCTATCATTACTAAATAAAACATCAAAGTAAGCAGAAATCTTGATTTT
>JARWCS010369253.1:0-10318 GCA_034783895.1 Geukensia demissa | reverse complement strand
GTTACAGTCATTGAAAGTTGAAAGTCTATTGAAAATACATAGGGACGTAACGTTTCTTTTTTTGACTAGTATATTTATTGTAATTAAGATACTAGTACTCTTAATCGGATTGGATGACTCTCTGTTTAATTTTTATGGTTCGTCAGTTGCTGCTTCTGTTTTCTTGTTTGATTTTTTCCTTTGACCACTCGTTGCGGGAGGGTTGGGCGCCCACTAAACTAGTTTAACCCCACCACATGTCCCATGTTCCTGTCTCAAGTCAGGAATTGTGGTCATAGGTTTGTCTTTGTGTTTAATATTTTGTACATGTACATTTTTGATAATATTCAGGTAAGAGCAGTATTTTTTACGCATACACGATTTTTTATTTGGGCGATTTAGATCATTTCACAAGGAGTTGTATTCCACCCTTGTTGAAGGCTTTGTGGAGACCTCTAGATTTGTAAATTACTCTGTTTTTCTCGTTGTTAGAGTGCATTCTCTCTGATGTTTACTCCGTATCTTTTCATTTTCATATATAACATAATTTACAAACATTTCAACAGAATATACAGCACAAATGTATCTCATATTAATTTTAAAGCAGCATCAGAGATTTTTTTGAAAAAAAATAAATAAAATTAAAACCTTTTTCTCTTTTATTAATGTAATATTAATATTACTATGAACTGTAATTCTTGATATTTTCTAAAAATTTTGTTTATTACTTTGTTAATGAGGAATATTTTTGAGTAGTCAGTTAGTCTAATTTATGTCATTCATTAAATGCTTACTGATGTTATATACGATAGAAAGCTCAAGTACAGAAATATGGACTAATATGGACTAAATTTTATTTATAAAATATATAATAAGAATGAATAACATATATATAACTAATTTTAAATCTCTTATAAAGAAAATTAGGGACATTTGTGCTGTCAATTTATAATAAATACGAACAAACATAACAACACAAGGAAGCACAGACTTGATATATATGATGAATACACATGTACAAAATATATGAGTTGATTATCAAATTAAAATTAAGTAAGTATTAACCATAAAATTAAAGTTTATAAACCAAAAAAATCCTTTGGTATTGCAAATGTAAGTTAGATATTTCTTCCTTTGATTATATATTATGAATTTTGTGAGAGGGGATATACGGGCCTTTGTGGTTTGATCGTCATTGATTTTCCACTGGATTAAGTTTTTGTGTGCTAAATCTTTTCTTTCTGGTTGTGTTCTTTTCATTCTTCTGACCTTACGACTTCCGCCTGCCCCTTGGGTTATATCTTCCTTACGACTTCCGCCTGCCCCTTGGGTTATATCTTCGTATTTTAAAGACTGTTTTTTTTTATCTTAAGCATTTATAAGCATTACCTGACAATGGTTGATCCATCGCTCCGTGTTGTTATGGTAATGTTTTTAATTTTTTTTTAAATTATGATTTCTTTAAAGTTCAATTATTTCCTGTTTTGTCAATGTTTATTACACACTGTATAAGGAAACATTTTTTAAAATCTTAGTGGTTGTTTAGTAATACAATTTTACCAGCATGATAGAGTTATTGTTTTCTTATATCAAAAGGAAATTTTTGACATATGATGTACTCACCATTTTGTGATTTTGTGCTTATCTCGTATTCCAGTGAATGATTTTACTCAGATATTTTCTATTATTCCTTATTAGTAAATTGCATATTGTTCCTGGTTTTTTTTTAAATGTGAAGTAACTATTACACCTTCTTGTTAAACGTACATGTAGACACAATACTTGTTACTAGTATTACACGCTCTTATTAAATGTAGACACAATACTTGTTTCTAGTTTTCCTCGAATAGTTCGTTTTAATAGTTATGTTGAATTAATAATCAATATATGTTAACGGATTATATACTGTGTTAATTAATAACTGATCAACAAGCTTTTAATTTATTAGTCTATATGAAGTCTTTGACCAGGACCTTGCTGTTTGTACAATAAGGATGCGTGTGACGTATCGAAAGTGGTTTATATTAAGCAACATCTGCTTAATCGGTTTACAAATAAATATATTATTATACATGAAAATAATGACTTTTGTATCAGACAACAAGAATGAAAGCACCGGAAGCAATGCGTTAATTAAGAGAATTTAGAGAATAAAGTTATTCGTATTCGTAAGAGCATTCAGTTTCCAATAATTTATTCATATTATATTATTAATCGATGTCATTGATTACAATTTTTAAGTAATAACTGTTTTACCATTTCGAAATCATGAAACCACACCCAATTTCACCGCAAGTCCGAGGCTTTGGGGAGGTAGGATCCGTGTGAGGAGGATGGTTTTACCGTCATTGTCTCCGCTGTTCCAAGTTTCTGATTGATGGATTGCCGACACATATATATTTGGATAATTTAAGATTTACTTCTTGAAATGTACATATAGCATTCAAAATTATTCAACACTGGTAATTTTGGATTTCGCGTTGTTTCTTGTCCGAATCATTAGATGTGTACCATAATCTCTGTTCCGAAATTGAGCCATACATTTCTCGCCTTTGATATAAAGAAATACCATGAATAGGGGAGTGTGAGAATTTTTTATCTTGCACATCTATCTCACCCCAACGTGTGCACGACTGTGTGGCAAAATGGCTTCCCCCACTTCATCACAATTTTGGCAAATTAATCTGATTTTACCAGTATAAACAATTTACCCTGGTGGTATTAGATAAAAATATCAATAACAATTTCAAAATAATTTTGTCAATTTTTCCTCATAGGCTAAATAAATCAAGTCAATAAATAGGCTAAACATTGCTAACTCAAACTGATTTTTTAAAAATTGAAAAGAAAACATTTGGTGAGGAAAATATCAGTCCCCAAAGGTTGGTCTCAGACCTTCGGGATAAGATACCTTTTGTCCAAATACTAGAAATTTATATTTGTTGTTCTTGCAAACCATTTACATGTTAAACCATTAACCGTCCATGTCTTTTTCAATTAAGAATGTAAAAATAGGTATAAAACGAAGAAAAGATCTCTTATTGTGAAAAGAACAAATAGATCTATCTTTTAATTTCAAGCTTATATGAGGACATGTCATTGTTTGTCTCTGGGGTGCATTATTTCATTTCAGGCTAATTAAAAATAAATTAATGTGTAATGTTTAGTACAGCTTAGTGGAAAACACAATACCTCAAAAGCATAGTTACTAAAGGACACAAATATAACCCCAAATCGATTAACTTTTAACTGTTGATGTATTCTGCAGACGACTGCATGTATGCAAGAAAATTAACAAAGCGATTGATAGCCTTTGACAGTGGGTAAAAGCTGTAACGTCTTTTATTCAATTCAAAATAAGTTTATTACGCTTTAGATCAATGAATACAAAAGCAATATACATTTTCAAAGGTCCTGTTGTTGCAGAAACTATCCATCATTATGATAAATGGGCTATCTTTCAGAAGATAAGAAAAACATATTTTTGTTTGCTAAAACATTACATCGGTTGCTTAATTGACGAATGAGGCATTGGAATCACACACGGCAATCCTACAAACACGACAATAACGCTCTCAAAAGAACAGTTTTGTCTTCCTTTGGTCTTTTCACTTAAGTTGAGATGTATGTTCTCGTCGCATTGTACACAGTGATGTGTGTCTTTTAATGTATATATAGCATACATTCTCTATATTTATTCAACATTGGTAATTTTGTATTTTAAAGCCGTGTTATATCGCATAATTACCAAGCATTTATTAAAAAAGCATCAAAACGTAATTGTTTTCTGAAAATGAATGAAGATAGAATTGTCATCTATAGAAATGAATCGTACCTTGTTCAAAATCTAAGAATCTGATACTAAAGAATATTATTGAAATGTAAGACTTCACCATGACAAACATACAAACACGACGAACTTCATCTTCCCATTCATATGTAATATTTCAACTGCCTGAGCGTCTCGCATCTTATACGTCATTTAAGAGGTTGTATTTACAATAATTTTCTTGACAAGTCTCAGCTGTTTACACAAAATCTACTAAAACAAGGATACATTGCTTCTCGGCTTATTCACAACAGATTTTTTATGGTCGACACCACGATTTTGTTGATGATTAGGGAATAGCTTTCCTATATAAACACATTTTTATCAAACGATTTTACACCAAAAACGAGCTGCGCTCTTTCTCCACTAGTATATTGAATCCGGTGTATCATGTTCTGGAGTTGTGATAATGATTCTTGTACTTTTTGGATTAACGCCGGTTGTGTAATAAAAAGAGGATGTCTTGCCCATACCCCGATCCAGAATCGCTGGTTATAGGCAGAGCTGCGGGTATATTTAACAGACAGGATCTTCTTAACCCTTTAGCCAACTTCTCTCCAGTGTTTTTGGTGAGGTACGTAATGTCAGTGTACACATATAATGGAAGCATAGTTCTTTTGGTTGTTTCTTTTCTTTTGTCTTCTCTTTCAGCATAGTACAGCCCATGGATTAATGAAAAAATAATGAATACGAAATAAGAATAAGTTAAATTAATAATAACTTTAGAACTGGATTTACTACTGGCAAATGATTGATTGATTGATTGATTGATTGATTGAATGTTGCTTAACGTCCAGTGGCAAGAATTTCATGAATATTCAGGACGAGAGCATGTTAATGAATGATGGTGATGAACCCTGCTTTGTACTAGACCGACACGCTGAGCCGGATTTTTAACGTACTAGCTCACGAAAGCAACAGTCCGCAGGATGACATACCACTTTACCCAGACACATTATTCTGACTCAGGGCCGACCAGTCTTTGCTCTTACTCCTAAATTCTGCGTGCTTAGCGGAGAAGCAGCAAATACTAATTTTAATGTCTTTGGTTTGACCCGGCCTGGGATCGAACACACGACCTTTCGCACTCGAGGCGAGCACGCTAACCATTACACCACCGAGGCGGTGTGTTATAAAAATACAAACTACAAAATGTAGAATAAATATGGAAAATTTTAATATGGTATATGTATATTTCAATGGGTAACCTCTCCTCTCAATAATAGCATCAGAACCAAAATGCAGGAAGTCCAATATCCAAACATGGCAAATTTGATACGAGTAAGTTTTGATTACTTTTTTGTCATGATAGAATTGATTATTTTGAGAAATATTTTCCATGAACTGGAGTTCCAAATTGATTATGATGTCATCAAGATTCAGCTGGTAAAATTGTATCGAAGTGCAATGAAATGCGATCGAACCATGGAGTGCTATTTAATTATGATACGACAAATTTGGTGAATTAGATGACTTTGGTGACTTGATGTATTCTGATAATTCATGGAAATTCATCAAATTTCAAAATTCAATGAAAAAGACATCAGTACTTTAAATCAGAGCACTCCGTAGTGACACAAGCAAGTTCACCAAAAACGCCGCGGCGTTCTAATTTTAAAAATATTTTGTACTCATTCCATTACGATTTATAACAACAACCTCACTTCTTATCGTTCGAATGCATGGCGGAGAAGTTTTTTTTTAACTTTTACGCGTCAATGTTCGTCTGCTGTAGAGCTTAACATGGACCTGACGTAAAGATTACTAGATCAAACGGCCAAAGCTTACCAAAATGTAAATTAATATGTAACAACAACTGTTTAAACCTTGTGTTTATTTAAAAAATAATACGATTTTTGGTCCATTATAAGGGATTTGTCGCGGAATTTAATCATTTTTGCAAATTCAAAAGGGGACCGGGCCCATAAAGGCCCCCTGGCCTAATGCGAGGAGTACGGTACTTAGTTATTGTTTGTTGATATATATGATAGGAATCATTATAGATCTATAATTACAAACGAAAATTGTGTAACCAAAAATATAGACCGTTGCAATTCGTACAATGGTCAGTTTTAATTATTAGAATCATCTCTCATAATCAAGTTACCATATATATACAAATATGCAGATTTAAAATTATCTCCACTCTCCTTATTTAGGCTCACTTGTTAAAGGTACACAATCCACTAATGCATTTTATCATAGGGGTGAAAGGGATAAAGTAGAAGAACAAATCACCGCTGTTACTAATTAACTTTTAATTTTTTATTTCAGGCAAAATGGTCCCGTACCTGGAGAACGTTGTGACTCTGTCATCAGTACTTACAATCCTGGCTATAACTTGTGACAGATATAAAGGAATATGCCATCCACTCAAATACAAAGAAGGTCAAAAACACAAGATTATCGCGCAGTTGGTAGCCACGTGGTTGGTAGCAATGGCGGCAAGTGTTCCAATATTGTTTATACCTGTGTATCGAAGGTCACGATTTCATGATGGAACACCAGTAAATGTTTGCCGTATGCCAATTCAATATACCTGGCAGCTAGTCTATTTCGTAATGATCTTTGCTGTGTTCTTCGGCCTCATGTTTCTAGTGCTGTTGTTCTTCTATATCAAGATTTGTAGGGCATTAAACCGACGGCAGAGTTTTATAAAAACGTCGGCCGATCGATACGCCAGAAAAATCCTAAAAGAACGTCGTCAGATGATTCAACTTATGTTAGCCGTAATCGTAATGTTTTTTGTTTGTTTGGTACCTCAACGAGCAATAAGTCTCTGGCTAATATTTACAGATAAATCTAAAATTATGTCTCTTGGGCTAGAAGGTTATTTATTACTGAAGACTTTTCCTAGAGTTATGGTGTATATGAATAGTGCTATTAACCCCATAATATACAATTTTGCTTCTAGCAAATTCAAGGATGCCTTTGCAAAGTTACTGTGTCGAAAACGCGGAAAATACACTTATACGGAAAATGGTACATCTCCCAAAAAATCGAGCAGCAAAACTGATATAATGGAATTAACAGCATATGACTATTCAAGAAGTAGTCCGTGATTACTTACATACATTTTTAAGTCAAACTTGCTATAAATTCCAACTTATTATAAAATATTAAATTGTATAAAGGACAGTATTAAAACATACCTCTTTATGTATAAATGTTAAAATACAAAATTACCAAATGTTAAATAAATATGGAAAATTTAAATATGTTTAAAGGTCTTTTTTATATCTGTAATTTATTTTATAGATTCCGTTATGGTCCCAGTGCGGCCTTCAAAAATGTCCATACCATAACAAAAGCTGTAAAAGGCATTGAAATACAAAATGTCAAACTATTCGTAAAACACGACAATCGACATAATCTATTGACAAAATGGTGAAAAAATATAAAAAAAAATACTAATTTAGCAAAGACAACAACTGGACTACAGATTCCTGGCTTGGGACAGGCACATAAGTATGTGGCGGGGTTAAACTGGTTAGTGAGCGATCAGCCATCCCCGTAACCTGGGACAGTTGTGCGAAAAAACAATAATAAAAACACACTATGAAAATCAGTTTAATGGATTTAACACTTGAGATCGATTCTGAAAACTAATAACAAATACAATTAAAACTAATACGTGATACAACAAAAGAGTCGACCTCGAAAGAGTACTCGCAGCTGCTGTCTGAAAGTAAAAAACCCAAAAGCAACCGACAGGAAAGTTTTTCTTTATTACGGTATCAATATATACACGTCTAATTAGATTTAGTGTTTGAATATCAACAGAAGTCAAAGAAAACATGGGTTGTGCAAATTCCAATATAAAAATATGTAGACAGGTAGTAGAAATTTTATAACAATATAAAAACTGTTTATTTCCGTATTAAGCTATTAACAAGAAAGTCAATATATTAACCAATAAAACCCATATTTATAGATTTAATTTTAATGTTTTGACGATATCCTTCAGGGATAAGTTTATTAAGATGAATTAGGACCATGTGCATTTTGTTCAAATTTCCGAGCTTTCTTTACCACTTTTCCGTAAAAAGTAGGACGTATATCGCATATTTCATGTTAGACTCGTTCAAGAATATTTTAAAAGCTCAAGTTTGAGCTTCAAAGTATTCGATTTTTATTGATGTGGCCCATTCGTGTTTGATATTAAAAGTTCAAATACTGTTTGTTATCTAAGAAAAACTTCTGATTGGTCTATATTTCCATTTGTTGTATAAAGTTATATTTTATGTTGTTATTCTCTACCTATATATTTAAGATTTGGTATTTGAAGGTAAACGTAATAAACCTTGCAGACACTTGTAAAAATTTTTCTATGTTTTCCAGTTCGAGAGTGCATGAAACATATAAACGTATTTTAAGAAATCTTTGCTTACCTAAAAGCGAAATCAAATGGTTTTGCTCAAACCGTATATCACCTGCCACGCAAGTCATGTTTCAGCATTTCTTCTAATAATGAACCTTAATAAATGCAAAACAGCCAATTTGTTTCTAGATGAGACAGGTTCGGTCTACAGATACTACGATGGCCAATGATGGCTGTAAGCTTGCGGTAAAGATTCACACTCAATCAATTGCAAATGTTGATTGTATATATCTAGTAAATACGTGTTTTTATGTAAATATATAATTAGTTATTAATATGTCCATAGATAAGAAAGAATAATATCATAAAAACACATTTAAATAGTTATTGTAAATTGTTTAACTTATTTTTCGCTCTTCTCACTGATCTCTTTCTTCACTTGTTTAAGGCACACTATCTTCACTCGCAATCACAGATAAACGAAAAAAGTTAGTCGAAATCTCTTATTTCAGCTTCTGTTATATAGATGATATTCTTTCACTGAGAAATGCACGGTACGGTGATTATCTTCACCTCATCTACACATATGAGCTTACAATTAAAGACACAACAGAAACTCCTAAGTCTGCGCCTTACCTTAATCTTTATCTCGAAATGGACGAAAGAGAAAGGTTTCACACTACATTATATGACAAACGTGATGACTTCAACTTTCCAATAGTTAACTTCCCGTCTATTGGCAGTAACATTCCAACCGGTCCGGCGTACCTCGTATACATCTCTCAGCTAAAACGTTTTTCAAAAGCATGTGTCTGATACAGCGATGTACTAGAGAGAACTTCGTCATTGACACAAAAACTGCTTAGACAAGGATATTTTTCTCCTCGGTTGAAGTCATCACTCCAGGAATTTCACACCCGAGGATGTTAACATTTTCTTAAACAATTTTATAATCTTCTTAGTTTTTTCTAAGATTTTTTAGCACGGTCTGCATTTGCTAAAATTCTAAAACATTGAAAATACGGAAAGGCCTTGAAAAGTAATGCACTTAGTAGTTGTCCCTGTCGTCGGATTTGGCTACCCATTTCGATTTGTTTGGATTTGAGTGCTTCTTTTGCTATATTTGAATATTCGACTTCCTATGTTTCGGTTCAAATGCTACTTATGAGAGGTAACTCCTTGAAATGTTCATATAGCATCCCTAAATTTTCCATATTTATTTAACATTGGTAATTTTGTATTTATAATTAAAACCTACATAAGATAGCATTTGTAGCCGTATTCCTCGTATTAAGAGCAAAGGGTGCTTTCAAATTCAAAAACGGGGGCGTTTTGTAAAATCGGCAAAATCCAGAATTTTGTAATGTCTGGTTTGAAATATTTTGTTTCCGTAGTTTAGAATAACCTGAATTGAAGTTAAGTTTTCGCATATTTTATTTGCAAATAATTGCATAATGGATTGGACACAAGTTATTGCAACATTATGACAGTCATCTCCCAGATCATTTAAATAATTATAATACAATGCACATAATGACGACAAACAAACAACGTGTAATACCTATCATACATTAAAACAGAAAAACGGTTTGCTAATACTGATTGAAGGATTTCATAGTTAAGGAATCTTTAGCTATTGCAAGTTATAACTGTTCACATTTCTATCTACTAACTAGTTAAATATATTATTACTTGCTGTATCACAAATCACTGTTGGTTCAAGCGCAATAAAATTTATTTGACTTTATTTGAATTTTTATCGGGAATTTGCCCTTCCTCTTGTGTACATGTTGATAGTCCTTTTAACATTTACGAGCGAATATTAACGATTATAAAAAAAATCACTGTGATCATTAAAAAAACGTGTAAATGCGATAGTTTAGCCATCAAGTTCATCTGATATTGTATTTGCATCTTTAAGGACCATCAGACACTCCGCATTGTTTACTACAACCTAGCCCATAATTTTGTTCATATGAATTATTGATCAAAAAAAGATTTACAAGATTGAGTGTGTATAGATTTCAAAGAATAGTTTTGGCTGATTAATCACTGATTTATCGATCAGAATCTTAGATACGTTCGTGGATTATTTAATGCCTTGTTACTAGTAACAAAATAATTGGTATATTTTTACATGAGTCCACCTAAGTTTGCTTTCGTTCTTTGCCCGATTACAGCGGTCAGCT
>JARWCS010369223.1:0-10320 GCA_034783895.1 Geukensia demissa | reverse complement strand
GATGGTATGAGTGCTACAACTTCACATGTATCATCTATGCAGAATTCTCATATTTTTATATAAATATATGATAATATAATATATTAATCTCCTAAAAAGAATAACCGACCATTGAATAAATTTGATATGACTAACAACTATAACGAGATTAATATCAAGTAAAATGTGGTATATTACTTCTTTGTTAGCATAGCCCTGGGGACTACGGAAATGGTAAGCCAATTGTTATTGCAGAATTCAGTCAGGCCAGGGGAGGACACAAGTCAATCGAACAGCTCTTCCAATACGCATATGACCATGGTTATTCTGGAGCTTGGAGCTGGCATGCTCGAGCAGAAGGTGGTGATACGGACGATCTCGAGGCACAGAAAAGAGGCCTTCGTTCTATCCGCGGTCGTTCTGGTAATGCAGGGGTTATTAATGTCAAAATATATTAAAATAAGAATTATTTATTAGTTTTGAATTGTTTATTAAAATATAAATAGGAATTTTAATGATGGTATGTAAACCTTTGCGTTGTTTGTGTAAAATCCTGAAATATTATTAATACCTGTCTAAAATATTAAATGTAAATCAAAATGTAAACAACAAATCTTGCGTGTAAAGCAAGTCGGATAAATCTTAAATTAATACCTTAAATCGTCTTATAGGCAAGATTTACAGAGTCAAGAGGGACAAACCTTACTTTGTTATTAACCACTCTGATTCTAATAAAAAGTACTCTTCAGATGACATTTGCAGAAAGCTTGATTTTTTTATTGAAAACATTATTGTAATGTTTTGCGGACGTGAGTTGCAACAGACTGTCGGCATTCCAATTGGGAACACCATCTCGTCGACTTATTCTTTTATTCGTATGAAGCTGGCTTCATACAGAGCCTTCTTCACAGAAAAAGTTTGTTAATTCGTTTGGATTCACGTTCCACTATATAGATGAGTTATCTCACTGAATAATTTTAAATTTGTTGACCGCATATATTCAATTGAACTTGAATCAAAGATAATACAAAAAGAGAAAGGTCTGCTTTATACCTTAACTTGCATCTAGAAATTGGCAGTAAGGGTGGGTTAAGAGCAAATCTTTACGACAAGACCGATGAATTTATTTTCCCATTGTAAACTTTCCGTTCATTAATAGCAAGATTTCACCGTACCTGCATACGGAGTGTATACTTCTCATTTGATACGTTACTCCAGGGCAGTGCTTGCCATCATTATTTTAATGAAAGAGGATTGCTTCTAACATGAAAGCTACTAAACTAAAGAATGATTCAAGTCATCACTCCGGAAATTTTTCGGTCGCCATTATGATATGGTTGACCGGTTTGAAATATCATTTTCATATATGACAATGCATATATTTCTACTGTCGTGACTACTTATCAATTCCTTTACACAGCGACTAAAAACGTGTTTTTTCTACTGGTGCCACTAATGGAGAAGGAGTTGCTTACCCTTCCGAAGCACCTGAACTCACCATAGTTTTTGTGCCGGTCATGTTACTCCAGGGTTAGTTTTCAGTGTAGTATATTGTGTTCTATGTTTGTCTTTCGTTTCATTTGTTGACCATGGTCTTTTCTGTTTTCTGACTTGACGATTTCTGTCTGCCTATTTAGTATCTTCGAATCTTTTTACAATTAAAAAGCTGTGGTGTAAGAACGTCAGTCTGAGTAACATATGTAAGATTCGTTTACACGATCGTAATTTCCCATCCTACTCACCCCAAAATTTATCAGTGAACTTATTTCTAAATTATTTGTGATAGCGTTAACGCATTATCAAACGTAGTAGTTAAACAACTTTGCCACAACGCTAGGCTTACTTGTCCAACGTGTTTGCGAGTTGTTTTCAAGATCAGTCTTGTGTTGAAGAAAGATGAATATATAAAGTTTAAAGGAGTTAGAGGAACAGGTTTAGTCGTGTACACATACAGTCTGAGGTAAATTTATTAACATTATGCCAAAAAAGTCTGCAAATGTTCTTAACAATACGGTGTACTGCTTTGTCTAAGATGCGATAAAACATAAGCAAATATTTTTGAATTGTTGTTGCTCTTAAATTACAAACATAATATAGTGAAAAGTACAGACATGATTTACTAGACGCATGTTTAAAATTAAGCTTGTCTTATGCATGTCTCTTTCTAACATCATATCAGATGTACGTTGAAACCTCAAAATAACTAAATCAAATTAAATAGAAAATTCGATACGAGTTTTGTCATATATCCATAAATCAGTGTCCTCCCATAAATTGGGACATGACCAAAATATATGTTCTACTATGTCCACAGATTCCTTCCAAATGCGCATTGTTTTTTCGGAAAACTAGGATACTTCATTGCATTTTCATTGAACTTGTTTTTGCTTTTCATGACAAAAAATGTATAGGCTTTGCAAGATTGTTAATCCCGCAGCATATTGTTTGGGAATGAGGGAAGTCAGTCAATTTGTCTTTGTTGTTTTAATATCAAACACAAAGTATAATCTGAACAGTCGATTAGATTCACTTACTCATTTTCCTACAGATGACCTGAATAATTCATATCTTAAATAATTCACAAATATTTAAAGACGTCAAAGACCACACTTTCTTATTTTACACAATAAAGAACCCGAACAAAGCTAAGGTCAGTTAATATAGAAAGCACCACTTAAACAAGTTTTTTTAAATAAATTTTACAATTTCTAAGAAGTCACAAAACGTTAAGTACATCGTCTATACACCCTATAGAGAATTACTAGATTTTATAATATTTCAACCAAACTATATATCTGGAATTGTGAGATATTTGCGTTATCGAAGGAAAAAGTTTTGCATCCAGTTCGTTCGAGAACCGGCAACATTCGAAAATAAACTGTTCGGTTCTTGTGGCACGACATTCATTTTGTGATTATTTGATACTGATTGTGAGACAGTTACTCTGGGGAATCGTTCTCCCCCATTTGATGGCATAACAATTCTGTTTTCGATATTTCGTTGTAAAAAATCCGATCCTAGATTTCGGGTATTTTTTACTGGAGTCCAGATGTTTTCGTTTGTGTTTGTTACACTGTTAAATATCATATTGGGATAAGTATTACCAGTTATTTTCACTGGATGGTTAGAATTAATTTGCAGTGTATTTTCGCTTGGGATTATATGTCTGACTGTGTGTTCGGTATGACTGAACCCATTTCTTTTTGTTTGGTTATCTCCCAAATGAATCCTTACATCAGAGTGTGGGTGAATTGGAACTAATTTCTTTTCTCCGAGTAGTATTCTCCTAAGAGACGAACCATTTAGAGACGGTTTTAAAATTTCTGGTATTAATTCGTAGAAACGGTTATAAAAAGGCGTTTTAACTTCCTGTGGTATTGAAGATGTCCATTTACGTCCCATCGGTTTGACTGAGCCCCAGTTATCTATTATTCTTTGATGGTGATTGTATGCTGCAAACTCCGTGCCTTTGAATGGGTTTTGGATGTTGTTGTTCCTAGCATCCTTAACATCTCTTTGAGGTGCGTTTTGTAATCTTTGTTCATTCGAATGCACTCCCGGATTAAGAAATTCAGTGTCAATTAAATTCAGTAACATTCCGCGGTTTAAGTTTTTTGTGCCTTTGTTTTGCAAATTATTTATTTGATTTGAACCAGATATATGTGACAGGGAGTTTGATTGGCTTGAAACGGCGTTTCCAATAAATTTTTCCTTTTCATTTCCTGATGTTGGAAATACAGGTGTTATATCATTGTATTTGTTATCTGTAATCCACACATTCCCAATATTATTGCTAGGATGATTAGACGTCAAGTCTATTAAATTTGAGTTCCCACTCCTTATTTGTTCAGGATTTATTTTCGGTCTTGGGATACGATGTTTTTCTGACGGACCTTTATTTAATACAGGATCTACTTTAGCTTCCTCTTGTATTACATCATGTGCAAAACTGTTAAAACCATCCTTCACGTGATCAAGCATTAATATGTTTCCCAAAACATTCTCGTAATTTTCTGGACTATATTTGCTGCTTTTCGAGAATGAGGTTCCTTTAATGTGATCAATGATAACGTGATTTAAATCTGGTATCGAGTGGTCCAAAATTAAAGAGTTACCTAAAATGGAATTTTCATTTGATGGTACAACGTTGTTGTCCATTAATGACCCGGGACTCCGCGTCATCAATGCACCTCTATTAATGGTATCCACTGACAAAACGTTGTTTGGTAAATTTGTTAGTTCTGGTTTACTAGCAGGAGTGGTCATTTTATTATTCCAACCTTGATTTGAAGCTTCTTTTAGCAGTCCGTTGTTGAATGTTGTATTATCCATCCTATAACTGACATGTGGTCTTATTTGCATGTCAGTTACGGTGTTAAACGTATTCTTCATAAAATGCCCAGATCCACTAACATTAAACGTATCAGCATTTAGGCGAGAAGTGGTCTTTTCATTAGCACGTTCATAGTTGGCTAACAGCATATTACTTATTTCTAAAAGAGCTTTCAAGTTATTTGTTAGGTCCTTATTGTTAGTTCCGGGTTGTTCAATACTTTTTATGCTACTATGAAACTTATTAATCTGCTCAATAAATGGTACCGATGAATTAATGCTCGTACCTCCATTGTTCTTGGGAAGACTAGTTGCCTCAGATTTGAAATAATTGTTTTCTTTCGTTGGTATTGCTTTTCCCATTTTCCTTACTTCAGGCACTGTTTGGCGATGTAACATTTTTAATTTCTTATCAAATTTACTATTATCGAGGACATTATGATGAAGGTTTTGGGGGATACCTTTGTTGTTGTTTAATACACGAGCTGTTGACGACTGAAATCCATTCTTGTTTGATCTAAACCTTAACTCAAATGCAGGTATATTTTCATTAAGTATGTGCTGAATTGAAGGTGAAATTGGATTCGTTTGTGCCAAAGGAAAGGGTGTTACAAAATAGAAATTGCTCTGCATATCTATCGTAGATGAAGAATATGAAGCTTTTGGCTGCACTCTAATTGTTGGTTTTGGATTTGCAGTATTTGTGGCTTTCGCTTGCACGGTAGTTTTTGTTTCTGTTTTTGGTTCTAAAGTATTTGTCGTTTTAGGCTGCCATATATTGGTTGTTTCTTGTGAGAATATACTGGACGTGATGTTTTCATGTACAACAGACATCGAAGCTTGTTCTTTATTCTTGTATTCGTGCAATGATTTATTACTATTATCCGGCGTTTGTATTGATGGCTTTAATTCAGCATGCCCTGATTTACTTTCATTTATACTTGTATTTTTATAACTTGTGTTGTTTTCTCCTTGGATTGGTTTGTCAAATATGTCTGACGAATTGCTCCTAAATCTACTGTCGCTGACGTTTTTGTTCATTTTATTTCTTATGCCGTCTTGAATTGGTACAGACGGTACTGAGGTATTATTACGGTTTGGTTTAGCTGCCAAATATTGATTGATATCTTCGACCATATTTAGTAGTTGTTCTTTGATCAAAATAATCTTTGACTCGTCTAAAGTTGACAAATAAGATGGACTGGTGTTTAGTTCTAAAGGCGGTTCTACCAATGGTGACACTGGAGGCATAGTTCTATTTTCGTTTCTTTTATTTACTGTATTGTTCTGAAGTATTTCATTTGATTTTGTATTCTGAGATGTATTTGGTTGCACTGACTTTGTTACCATAACAGGCGTTGTATTAATTTGACTTGGTAAGGTTATTCGTGTTATTGTCGGCTTTTCTGTAGATTGTGAGGTTGATGTTCCTTGTTTTATTTGCTCTGTTAGTGTGGACTGATTGGTATGTGTTTCCCTTACAGACGCTATATTCGAAACTCTGGGATTCTCAATCTCTGCAAACGTTATTGTTTCTATGTTCGAAGTGTTAGAATTATCTCTTCCTGTGTTGACATTGTGGGTGATTTCTATTATTTCGTACAGTGACACAGGTTCTTTTCCGTTTGTATATTTCTTAGAAGTGTTGTTCTTTGATGTCTTTTTACGTTTAGTCTTCTTGTTTGAATTCTTTTTTCTACCCTTTTTACCATCTACTAAAATACTGCGCTCCTTTAACATTAAATACTGGTGTGTAATACCATCCGTCTGCTTAACATTATTATTGTGTTGTTTCGTTGTTTTAATCTGCAAGTCAGTGTTCGGTTTTCTGGAGTTTTGTAGACTTAGAAAATTTATGTTGGTATATTTTTTTTGTGATAATCTTAAAGTTCTAAAAGCGAATTTCTGTTTCGTTTTCCCCTGGTTTTTCTTTGTCACTGACATTTTTGCCGAAGTGTTAGGGACCTTAGTTTCAACAACGGATGAAATGTTGGACAAGCTGTTTGTTAATTTGATGTTGTTGGAATTTTTCATTTGCTTGCTAGTTGTCATATCCCTCAGTATTGTGTGAGTGTTATCCTCCGCTTTAATTCTTTCTTCTCCAGATTTCTGTGTATTATCATTATATAAATGGTTTTCTGGTTTTATAGTCAGTTCATCTCCTGTGTTCATGTATTTAGCTGAATCTAAATTATTTTGCTTGTCCTTTACAGTGATTTCCTTGTCGTAGAATATTGGCTTGTTACTACCAGAAGAGTGTATTTGTTGATTAAATATGTTCCTTTCTTCATTTTTTCTTCTTGCATGGTTGATTAGTCTGTGTATCTTCTCTGCAAGATATGGTGGCAGTGGTTCTATATTCTGGTCTGCAGTTGTTTTTGTCGGGTTAATTTTTTGTAAATTCAGTAATTTTGACTGCCAGAGCTCATGATCCACTGTTTCATCGGAATCTGTCTGCATACTATAGGTTCTTTCGTTTGGTTTGGATTCGTCATCACCGTCTGATCCTTTGATGAGGATGAGTATAATGCAGGTAAATTTTGTTAGGGCAAAGTATCTAGTCATCATATTTCCTGTAACAGATTAATTTAAATTAATTTAAAACAAACTTATTCACATTTTATAAAAAAAAAATGTTTTACACAAAATATATGTCAATCATATATATTGATATGGAGGCAATTTGAATTTCATATTGACATTTAAATCCTACATTTATAACAAACTTCTTTTCTGTGTCAAAGTTAAAAACGACCTAATTTTCATGTGATGTTAATTTGTAAACATTGCTGATAGTGAACGACGTCACTTTTTACACATCTAAAAACCATCAAACAGAATGATATTTTTAATCTCAAAGATTTATGCTACATGTATTTAGAAGCTGGCCTTAGTCAGCTTGTCTTCTCCAATAAGATGCGGAGTTCCTTCGTAAGGGGATTTCCATGAAAAACAGAATGAATAAGTTTTCAATCAAATAAAAAGCCGAATCCCAGGTCCAATGTTAAAATAAAATCCACTTATTAATGACACAATGCAGAAGCTCCTAATAATACAATTCCAATTACATAATCCAGTAGGAGCGAAAAGAACGCGAAAGCAAGCATAGACAGCAAGAGCAACGACCTTCAGACGAGTAACACCTATATACATACATACACGCTAATATATACATCATCGTTTCGCTTTTGACAAGAGTGATATCATGTCTCACATTGTCTTGTTTAATTAGTCATTTATTGTTATTCGTTCACACTTTTTTCAATAGATTAGGTCGATTGTTTTATGAATAATTTCACATTTTGTATTGTGGAGCCTTTTACAAAGCTTCCGTTATGGTATAGACTACAGTTCATTATTGAAGACCGTGATGGGACTTGTAGAAGTTTAAATTCGACTGTCATTTGGTGGATGGCTGACTCATAGACAATCATGCCACATCTCCTATTTTTATATTCACTACACATTTTTCAAGCAGTACAGTGATAAACACGTAGCTGCAACAGGCTGTGTGGTACCATTTGAAATCATTTTTAATTAAAAAAAACCTTCTTATTCTAAATATTCATGTATTGAGCTTTCTGATCCACAACAACTTCAAAGTGATTGGCATTTTATATTATTATTATTATTATATTTCATATTATTTTGACATTTGTTAGCAAATATCGTTTCATTTCGTAGCTGACGACAGTGTAAATAAGGCATTTTCAATCGTTGTTTTTTCCATTTTGTATGCAATCTGTTTGATAAAAGGAAGAAATGCAAGGCACTTTTTTTAAGAACTTGTTTCGTGCCCCACGGAAATCTAGTGAACTAAAGGCAACATCATAACGAGAACATCCCTTTTTTTCTTTTTCGGTTATGGTTTTAAAAATTAGTTGCCGTTATTATGCCTGAATTACGAGTAACAAGAGATAATTTGAAAGAAATTTTATTTAAAATTTGTTTAATTTTAACAATGTCAACATAAATATGCAAAGCACCTTAAAAGTATCCTTATTGTAAATGGGGTGCAATAAACTTATATAGTCGAGTTGACCTAGCAAGTGAGTTTTATATGATATCGAGTGCAAATCAATATCAACGTGTCTGAATATTGATCTGTCAGAGAACGCGCAGTTGCTTTAACAAAATAGGTCTGATATTGGTCTAATTGTCAAGTCTATTGCTTTTTAATCGTCATTCCTAAAACTATTAAATTGACATCATTCAAAAATTTTTCAAAATATGTAATAAAATTTGACGGACTGACATTGATCGATATTTTTTGTTCTCTATTAATTGAGAAATAAATTTTTGACTGATGTTTACTTGTTCATTCACTAAAATTACTAGAAAATAATTAAATCAATGGTTTAAATTTACATTTTAATAATTTTTTTTGATTTTGCTATATTTAACCTTACCGTTAGTCATATTTTCTCACAGAAATAGTTCATAGGAGTTTTTTTTTAATTTGAGGTCATAAAAATAAAAATCCTGCACATTTCTTAGTGCTCGTTTCAAAGCCAGTTATAACATAAACACTGCTTTTTATTGTCGTGATGACACATTTTACTCCTGTTGATACCTTTCCTTCAAAAATAAATCCGGATGAAAAATATTCATGGTGACTTTCACTTCCCCTGTATTCATTCTTGTTTCATTTGTATAATTAAATTCATAATTTTTATTTATTTTAAGAATGAAACCTTTAAAATGTTGTTTCATATCTAAATGTGAACATACAAAACGAATTTTAGTGCCAAGAGTCTGAAAACATTATTGCAACAAACCTTGCCGTCAGTGGAAGTTTTAGCTTTTTTCTCTCATTTTTCTAAAAATTTTAATGACGGACACTAAGAACTAAAATTGCATAGCACTTAAATGATGGAAAATGCATGAAAAACTATCCATATGAATGTTATATTCGTTTTGAGCGTCATTCTTGTCAGAATTTTGGATTAAATAGAGAAAATTTGGCAGATTGTGTGAAAACTGGGTTTAAAAGCAAAGTTCAGTAACAAATAATGTCATCAATAGGTCAGGTTCAGCCAAGTTGACGACAAAAAAAGTGTTAACAATAGACTAACCTTTCACAACAAAATGGTTCTTTTGGAAAATTGCTAAAATAGTGAACCAAATGCTGCCATTCCTCTTATGATAAAAACGGTTTTAATGAATCTTAATTGCTGCTAACTTATTATTTGATTATTCAAACTATCAACTTGTAGGAATATTTGTATTAAACTATATGCTTTAGATCATGGTTAGAAAATTAAAAATTAAGATAAAAATCATTGTCAAAAGTTTAAAAAGCACCTAATATGGTAATATTAACGAAATAGTAGAGAGAATAGAATGTTTAAAAATAACCATAAAATAAAATGGATGACAGGAGTCGTCAAAAATGCCGAACACAAGGACAAACTAACAGCAATGGCTCCTGAACAGGCGCAAATATCACTGGGCGAGTTTTGACCTGTTTTTTGCAAAAACTGGCTAAACGGAGTCAAATAAACAGAAATGGTCGTAAAAGAAACCCCAATTTAATCTACAGAGAAATTTCAAAAGAATAATTATAAATCAGAGGTTCCAGACTTCATCATAAGGGACCATTACTGGTAAACGTTTGGTGATGCTAAACAAAATTTCGAAAGAGGACAACTTAAGAACTATCCCACCTTAATTAGGCCAATGATCAAGTTTTGTTTCATCTGACTCATTATTTTCTGGTATGAAGGTATATTAGCAAATTCACGATAGAGACATATGTTACAAACAGTAATATAAAAATTTGAGATGTGGCATGATTGTCCATGAGACACCCACTCAATAAAGGACAGAAGTATTTAAACTATTCAGGTCCCATTACGGCCTTCAACAATGAACCAGAGTCCATACTATAATAGTACGTGGGCTGAGATAACCCCCTGTGCACACCACATCTCTATGGGACCAACTTTTTTTTGTCGCCTAAAGCATCCCCTTAATAAAAAAGCATGTTAACATCAAAAATTTTGGAAC
>JARWCS010369212.1:0-10321 GCA_034783895.1 Geukensia demissa | reverse complement strand
AGGGGTTTATACATCCTGGCCAACCAACAGATGCCCCTATAGCAGGGGTTCTACCTGCAGGCAGAGACACCGAACGGCCTATTTCTAGGGGTGTGTGTGTTAGGATGTGGATCTTTGTCCATTGCTGATGACCCAAAAGTATCCTTTTGTTGTTGAATTATTTGTTATTATGACATAAATAGATGGCTGTCTTATTGACAATTATACCACATCTGCTTTTTGATACATGCATGTTCGATGAATGAAGGTAATTTCTAATTCTTATTTGGTTTTCAGGCATATTGAATGGTTTTTAATGAATAACAATGCCACAAGGTGTTTGTCAGACCGTTTCTAATACAACAAGAGATAATATGATGCACCACATAAAAAAATTACTGGCTGTTTTTGACAGTTACAATATAAACTGTAGATCAAAATCCAAACCAAATTGATAATATACATGTTTTCTAATAATATTATGCATTATAAGATTCTCTTTATTTCTAATAGTAATATTATTTTTTTTAGGTGTTTATAGTTATGAATCTATCACAAGTAAGGGAAGGTGCACTGAATGTGTTAACACACATGTTACTAAGCTTCCAACATTCACCAGAACCATTCCATAAGGTTTGTATATTTAGAGTTTAAGTTCCATTATCAGGTATGAAGAAAGAAGGTTGAAGGGCTGCAACAATGTGAATGCATGTGCAACTGTTAAGAAGGACAAATGCATTTTATCTTTTTTATAAACAAGATGTATAAAGCATGTTAAATAACTGAATGCATATTCTACTGTTTAGAAGGACAAAATGAATTTTATCTTTTTCAGAGACAAGATGTGAAAAATAAAACATGGCCTGCAAGCACATCTTCACATTAAAAATTGGTAGCTCTGTTGAACAAAAAATAACAATTTTATTTCTGCAAGGTTATAAAAAAAAAAGAAAAAAAAAAGAAGAAATTCAGTACATAATTTTTTAATTTTTAAGTGACTTTCCAAAAAAAAATTTAATACAGGCCGTGTTTGTGACGGCATCAATTGCCTAATGTATGAAGATCAAGATTCAAATGAACAACAAAAAGGAAAATAGACCACTATCTTCCCAACACATATTCCATAAACAAAAACATTGGAGCATACACCTCAAGCACAGGGAAGGGTTCAACTGCCTCCACACAGCATTAAGAAAAGGCAAACTAATTTTTAAATTATAAAAATGAAGGATATGGAATACATGATGGAAAGACGACAATCCATTCCTCATTTAAATTACAAAAACAAAAACAGTAAAGGATACACCTGAAGCATGGGGAAGCCAAATTATTAGCTATTAAACTACACCAACTTGACTTGTAGTGCTTTTAGAATATACAGACCAGTTTAAATATACAACACAACATCTGTATTCTACACTTCTAAAAAATAAAGTGCCAGTTGTCCGTAACTAGAATTATAGAAAATTAAGTGTAACATTTAAATTTCAAACAAAAACCAAAGTACTAAAAGTAAGATCATGTGACCCACGACTGCATGTCAAATTAAAGGGAAAGGTTTAGAAGTGTTTGCATTCTAAATCTTTATGGTAAGCAAACAGGAGTGTTATTGAAATCAGTACAGCAAATTTAATATTCATTTATGCAGTTAATTACTAAGTCTTTTAGTTATTACAGTATATAGAATTTTTGCATTTAATTTGTCATGTAAATATAGATATTTTCCATCTCACCGAATAGATTACACCCACTCCTGCTTGGTATCACCACTGCACTATGATGTTTTTGTTTTGTGATGTCACTTGTTTGGGAAAATCCATGCACTAGAAACAATTCTCTAACATGCATCTCCTGATAGATTTTCCCAGAAAATCTGAAGCCACAAAGCAAAAAGACCTGATAGTGCAGGAGAGACACCAAACAGGGGTTGTTGGTGCATTTAATCCATTGTACATGTTGAAATGAGAAACATGAAACTTCCACGTAATAAAAATACATACATGTTAACAATCTTGCAGTATGACCAAATAAGAATTTTCATATATTCAGATTTTACCAATGGTTCCAAAAGTGATGTCTACAATTAGATCAGAATCAACACCTAGTAGTCAGGACTGTGCAGTCAGACTGGCTTACCTTATTCATTGCTGTATGTACCATCATGCTGGTTACCCTGATCTCTATGATCCTATTTTAGAGATAATAAAGGTATTTATTCCATTTAATTGTAAAAATGATAGGAATATCTAGGGCTATTCCATTTAGATAAGGATGGTTAGATAAAAAAATTACTTGTAGACAAGGGTTGTGGATTGTAATTCGTAATCACCCATCTATTAAAAACATGCAATCTTTTTTATAAAGGCAAGTTTTATTTTGGGGTTTTGGGGAGGGGCATTATGTGTTGGTGGCAGTGATGAATTTTTGGTCTTCGGTCCTGCCCATCCAATGGTATTTTAATAGCCTCTCCTGTCTATATCTATTACAACCTACGGATCAATGCATGAAAAATATACTTTTCATGCATTTGTACAAGTATTAAACAAAACTTACACTTTTTTTTGTATATAAGAAAACTGATTGGTGGTGAAAAGGGTACATGTATCATCTGAACCATTTGATGGTTCTCTATGCAGATCAGAAAACATAATATATTCAAAATTCTATACGAAATTCACAAACAAAATTATTTCCGTGATGAGCAGACAAATTTTTTATTTCTTTTCCTTTAGACAAAAGCGAGAGAAAGAGTGTTTTGAAATTTAAAAAGTTGATGTAAATCATATTTTAAAAGCTGATAAGGGGATACATTTTAAACCATTTACAAGCAAGTGGTTGTTTTTTAAGGGGGGACGAGAGGTTTCTTAAAACATGTTAAAAGGCAAATGATAATTACTTGTTAAATACATTCACTGTCATATATTTCAGGATTTTCCTCAACCAGATCCAAAAGTGATCCAAGTCAAACTAGCAGAAAATAAATGGACCAATCAGAAAGCTGGAAATAAAAACTATATCATGAAGGTCACTCAGAGGTCAGAAACAGGAAAAACCGGTTTACATAACCTTGGTAACACCTGTTTTATGAACAGTGTCATACAGGCTTTGTTTATGGCTGATGGGTAAGCTATAGTGAAGAAAAAGTGGGCCTCATGTATTAATCTTAATTTGAAATATATGTGGAGGTTTTATTAAGTATTGCTGCAGTCTTTTCCTTTTTCATATGTGAGCATTTTGATTATTTGTATGGCCAGATCATGTGGTTGCTTTAAAAGAAATATCTCACTGTATACAATGAATTTATATATATGAGGGATCACAAAATGTCAATTTTAATTTATGAATCTCACAAGAGGAATTCTTTATGACATTCAAGCAAAACATTGAAAATCAAAGAAAATCCAGCAAAAAGGTGTTAAGTCAGAAAAAGTAAAAATAGTTAATTTATTTAATGTTGACTTAATGGAAAGGAGCACAGACAAGTTAGACCCCTCTTAAGCCCTAAAGTTTTTCAAAATTACCAAATATTTGCAAAATTTAAAGTAGAATATTTACAATTTAAGAAAATATATTGAATTTTCATTTAGTTTGGTGATGTCAAAAATGATTTCAATATAAACTTCAAATGGCAAAAATGTTATGTCCCGTTGGATAATATTACCCACATTTGTGGATCAAAAAAAAAAAAAGGAATTAAATGTTATGTCTGTGTATTTGTACCAATTTGTACCAAAAATAAAGTTGATGCAAACATTCAAAGATACAATTCTCTGGCAAAATTTGAAGCAATTTAGAACAATTCCAAAAAACGGTCTTTGACGGCAACACAGGGATAATCAGCCATGATACTTGCAAATATTAGACCACTAGTCTCATGATTTTGATGATGACATTGCCGATAAAGAAAAAGAAACAAATGTTTTAAAGGTTTCAACTGAAATAATCATCTATATCACAGCTGACCCTATCAGGGGTCACTGAGACACTGAATAAAATCACTCAACCTTTGAAATGTCTGTTATTCTATATTTAATATCTGGTCGTAGGATGATGTTAGCTATAGGCAATTCCATTATGTGTGTTGGAAGGCAAGTTTGACCAACAACATACAGGATGTGGAATGAACCGAATATTTGCAGTAATAAACAAAATATGATGGCCATAAAATAATTCAGAATACTCATGCAACCCTTCTACAACATTTAAAGGTAAAGCCTTCTGACAGTAAAATGGAAATTTTACTTGGATGTGTTCAAAACAATGGGAGTTGTTGGTTGGCTTAAAAATTTTTCAAGACCAATTGTGACCACAGTGTTTTTATTTCTAATGACTGTTCTAAAATTGAAGACTTGGAAGTGTTTTTTGGAAATAACATGCACTTCTAAATATAAACAAAATCAGGAAAATTATAAAGGAATTGTCTTTCACCAGATTCAATTCTAAAGAAGGCCTTTGTATGACAGAATTTCAAAATTATGTTATGCTATTTCATGATTTTATTTCATGTACTATATTTTACAGGTTTAGAAGATGTATACTAGCCTCAGCAGCATGTCCAGATAAAAACTTGACATCCAAGTTACAGCAGTTATTTGCTTTCCTTAGTCACACACAGGTTTGTTAAATCAATATGGCACTATGCAAAATAGCGTTACAAAAATGATGTCATCAATGACTTGTAATGCTGTTTTAGAGGTTTTTCAAAGAATATAAAAATAATGATGAATATTGTCCCTCGTGCAATTACTGTTCTACAAGGGACAATATTCTTGCAATATCCCTGTAATAAACAATTTATACCATGAAGTTGTCAACACATTAATTAAAATTTTTTATAGCTGATAGAATTAAGAGATGTATTTTGGGCTTTGAGGACGTAAATCTTTGATTTTACGGTGGCAACTTGAGTTTACCTGGCAATACGTAGCAGAGCCAGGTAAACAGAAATTTGTGACAGTAAAATCAAGATTTACATCCAAATAGCTTAAAATATTGTACAGTTATCTCCAGTCTAATGAATTGTAATTCAGACTTATTTATATCAAAAACTTGAAAAGAAATTTGTGAAAAATCGTGGATGTTTACTGCTGACAAATGTTATGGAAGCTATTCAAGATGTCACTAGAATGCTTCAGTTGTGAAATGTGATCTATGGATGTTTATATGCTTCATGTACACTTCAAATTTGAATAAAATTGGTTTTTTTCAGGTAGACATTTAAAATATTTTGTGTATTTTATGACATTTGACAAGCAATAAATCTATTGTCCCAACTTGGTGGCAATATTGGGCTTTTTTTAATATAAGTTCATCTTAGTTTTGGCAGATAGATTGTGATTTTTACATGGAATGTAAGCCAATCAAATAAGGTGTTACAAAATTATTGGATTAGAATATGAAATTTGGTGTAATGGATGCCAATTAATGAATAATAAAAAAATATACAATTTTGGCATAAAATATATTTATCACTTTAAATGAACCTTGAAATCAACATTAAAGAGTTAAATCTTTTGTATTTATGCAGGGTTTTGGAATCGGGACACTACACTTTATACTAGGTAGTAAGAGAGTAAACAGGTTGTCAGGCTTCTGTCGATTTCTGGTAAGCTGGTGAGAGATATGTATCTCCAGTACTTGATGCAAAACTAATTAAATCTGAATAAAACATGCAGAATTATTATACCTGACAAACAAAGTTTGTGGGTATATAGGAATCACCCTGTCTGTCTGTCCACATACATTGTACCACATTCCTTTTAAGCAAATTTTTCCATTCATTTGATTTCAATGAAACTTTTCTTGAACATAAGACACATTGTTTAGATACGCATAAAGGAAATTCATCTCAGCTTATTCCAAGAACAGGTAATCCATGAGGAGCCGGAGGGGGAATCGTTTGTATGTCTTGTTTTCATTTTCTGTATGTACATGTAGCTCAGAATGTAAAAACTGTCCAAAAAAAAAAAAATCAAATCACTGTTGTCTTGCTTTGCTGAATTATGAAAAATATGATCCACTACACTCAAGAATACTTTGATGTAGGCATCTTTAGCTAGTTAAGTGGTGTTATTAACTCCTCAAATTAGGAAAAAATCTGTTATGTGATTTATATTGCAGAGACCAGCATATGCGCCTGTGAATTTTTCCACAGCATCAAGACCTCCATGGTTTACAGCAGGCCACCAGCAAGATTGTTCAGAGTTTCTCAAATATCTACTGGACCAGATTCACGAAGAAGAGAGAACTGCTGTTAAAAAGAAAAAATTAAGCTTAAAAAATGGGAATGCAGAAACAGATTCATCTACAAATAATGAAGAAAGTACTGAATTGAAAGATCCGAATTCTATTATCGAAGATAGTTTTGGTGGTGAAATTGTCACAACATACACTTGTTCAAAATGTAATACTGAATCATCTAGGTCAGAGTTATATACAGATATTCCACTAGCATTTCCAGAGTATGGTCTTTGTGAGAAATCCCTGGCGGGAGGGGATGGAAAATCTAAGAAATCTGAAACTGGTAATTCGGCAGATGTTTCAGACAAAGATAAAACAGGAAATGTGATGAAAAAGTTACATTTGAATGATTTAGTACAGTTTTATTTGAAGCCAGAGAATTTGACAGGTGATAATAGGTATTTTTGTGAAAAATGTGGAGAACTTCAAGATGCAGTGAGGAAAATTAAACTGAAACAGTCTCCCGATAATCTCATTTTCACACTGTTAAGATTTTCTTATGATACAAAGAGACACACTCGTACAAAAATATTCCGAGATGTGAAATACCCGAGAACTTTGATTTTGCCTGTTGACTGTAATAATGATGATACTGTGATGTCGTCTGACAGACGGAAATCTCTCAGGACTATGGTAACTAGTCGTATTGAAGAATGTGGTATAAACACTAATACATCTAAGGGTGAAATATACAGTCTTTATGGTGTTATAGTTCATTCTGGGGTATCATCAGAAAGTGGCCATTACTACTGCTATGCTCGACATTCGTTATTTTCTAATCCTGAAGCACTCTGTGATAAACTTGAAGATTGCAAAAATGAGGATGATATAGACTTTCTACAAAACAAATGGTATCTCTTCAACGACAGTTCAGTATCACATGCACATTTTGACTCCTTCAGTAACGTGACACAGCGATTTACCAAAGACACGCCATACATACTATTTTACAAAAGAATTAGGCCTCAGGAGGCAGAGGGACAGGGAGTTGACTTAAACAAATCCTTACACACATCAGAAGTGGATCCACCAATGAGAGCAGATCTACGTGCACTGGTTAATAAAGACAATATATATTTCCTTCAGGTATGATATATACTTATGTTCAGATACTGTTCAGTGATCTTGCCAGAAACTTTTGAAAGTGCTGTGGTACGAGCACAGAGTATTGGGTTTTTATTTATGAATGTCCTTTTGGACAGTGCTGTAAAGTTGCAGAGAACACATTAATATTGGTAACTTTGTTGCAAATGAAAATATATGTTTGCAACTACACTCTAAACAAGCAAAAAATGTGCATGTAAGAAAGGTACATATGTATATGCCTTGTATTGATAAATGAAATCTTCTTAATCTAAAACGGAGACACAAGTCTCGGAAATAAATGCCCCAATAAATATTTTATCCTTCCTTGTTCAAAATTTGTATTGCAACCAGAATCCATGATCTGTTTGACTAGACAGACATAGGTCTTACTAACAGACAATATCAATTTTGTTAGAAATAAGCATTTAAATTACTCCTCAGTTCCCCTTCAGCAAAAGGCAAAAAGGATGTGTTTACCAAAATTGGATTTCACTTTTCTTGCAGGAGAACATAATTTCAAGGTCTCTTCAACAATTGAAATAATTATGTCCTGTGGTTTGCTGAAATTAAATTTAATCAAAAGTTTATATACACAAGAGATGCCAGTGTTATTGGTATAGTTACCCAGATATAACTTTATAACTCTTGGAGTTAAATAAACAGTTTATGGTAATTAAAAATAATTTATGTATGGGTAATAAATTGTTGATACACTATCATGACGACCAGGTATTTATTTTTCGATTATTTATAATCATTCAAATTGTGATTTAAATTCTTTATATTTATTAATTAGGAACAGGAAGCTGCAGCCAAATCTAAGTCAACAAAGAAACAGACAACAACCAGTACTAGTTCCTGGTTCAACTGGAACCCCGATGATGATAATGGACCCCCAGGTAGCTGTGGAGGAGATGGTGGAAGTGGGTTTGGAGGCCTTGATGGTGCTAATAGATTTGTTTTCTAACATTACTTCAACATTGAAATCCAATATTTTGTAAAAAAAATTTTGGGAAAACTGATTGTAAATTTCAGGGATGTGATTTTTCAGCGAATTTCCGCAGGTCAAATCCTATCCAAATTTGTTTCCGTATGTTATTATATATACTGCCAGGGAATTTCCGGTAAATTCCATGGGTCGTGAAATGTCCAAATCACATCCCTGAAATTTGTAATTAAAAGTTTGTTCTGTGTACATCAAGATGATCTTATCTTCTTTTTTGTTCATTTTCTGATGAAGTTTGTTACTTGCTTTCATCATTAGAATCTTCATAATTTGTGGACCATTTCACCAAAAGAAAACCTGCACAAAAGTTCAATAAGGACAATTATTTCTTTTCAATGAGAACCTAGCTAGGTCCATTATATTAAGCCCAGATAAAATAAGAATTCTGGACTTCTGTGCATCTAATTTGAGGTATCACATTTGGAATTTTACCGGCATTTAAGTAATATGAAAAACAGAAGATGTGTAGCTGTATCCAGAGAAAATTCTGATCCTGCCTTTATAATAACTGAAACACTTTTGTTTTGTTACTTTCTTTGATTTTGCAAACTATTAAATGTTTACCAAAAAGGGATTGATCTGACATTCAAAGATATTTGGAAATATTTGTACATGTACAAAGACATTTATTTTACTTTTGGAAGCAAAGCTGTCCATTTGGATAACACTGATTTTTAAAAATTTTTCACAGTTTGATAGTTTATCATTCGGTAGCCATATTATGTGTGCAAAAAAAGTTTAAATACATCTATTTTGTGTTATGACACAAAAAAGCCATCTGATTGCATTAATTTCAGGTGGCCTAGGTATTAATAACAAATTAATCAATTTGCATTGTATCTTTATTTCGTGTATTTTTTTTGGACATTCTTGTTAAAGTTGTTATGGTTTTTTCTTGAATGTCTTTTTAAAAATATTGAAATATGGCTGGAATAAAAAAACCCACTAAATTTCACAAATTTTGAGAAAATCTTCTTTAATTTCTGTTTAAAAGTACTGAAAAATTATTGGAACCTGCAAAAAATGCTAAAGTCACAAATTTTGATAAAATCATGTAATAAAAGATTATGTTTTCTTTAATAAAAGATTCAAAACTATATATAAGATGCACATTATCCTCAAGAATATCTATTTCTAAAGATTCAGAGCAAAAATGAGCATTTCCAGATTGAATTCAATCCCATTGCATAAATCCAATCAAAATCTTTGTTTTCAAACTTAAAATTTTCAACTTTTTTCACCTGGTTTTCTACAAACAAACTGCCATTTTCATACTTTCAAACTGGAAACAAAGAATGCTGAACACAGTTTCTTTAGTTTCATATCAAATTCCAGGGGTGTTCCCAATTTATAAATAGATGTTGTATAGGTAATTCCATTAATTAATTGCCCAGAGGACTAGATTTGTAACTTTTTTGTGTTTTTTTTGGTTAAAAGTGGGTTTGTGAATTGATTTTAACAATAGCTTAAATGAAAAAATTCTCGGCAGTTGTATTCAAAGGGGGGTAACTGCAAAAACATCCTGTAAACTGCAACTTTCTTGCAGTTATTGTAGGTATCCCTGCTACAATGGGCAGAACTTTGGTTAATATTTAGGACTTTACTTGTTCACACATGCATTTGATTGATTGTATGTAAAATTTCATTCGTGATTTTCAGTTACCTTAAAAATTTAGGAAATTATCTTTGATTTATATATAATTGTCTATGAGAATTTCATAAAATAAAATCAGGGATAATCACAACTCATTTAGATGAGTCCAGGACTCGCCATTTTTTCTCTTGGACTGACCAAAATTTTATGTTTTTTGTATTTTACTATGGTGGGACTCACCAAAATGTTTAAAATCTGTTTCTGGACTCAACAAAATAAAAAGTAGCAAGTAACTCTGAAAATATACAGCTAATGGGTCAAAAGTATGATGTTGGAAGGAGGCCCAAACTTTAAGACATTTGGAAAATAATATTTGGCGCAAATGATACATTTGAAAAATCGTAATTGGCGCAAAA
>JARWCS010369202.1:0-10321 GCA_034783895.1 Geukensia demissa | reverse complement strand
TTGTGACGTCAGATGCGTAATAACGGAATTTTGACGGTGAAAAAATTACGGAATTCATAATATGAATATTGCGTATTCAAATACAACACAGTTACAGGTTGTGGGGAATCACCATTTTGATGGGTTAACTGTGACTTTCTTATTATGATGTCATTATTACTTGATGTAATTTTGAAACAGATTTTCAACACTTCAAGGCAACATCACATCAAACCTAATTATATCATCAGTGACACACATCATGTGTTGTCTTTGTGATTTGTAATGACATTCTATTAACGGTGAACCTCTGCAAAGGATCTTGTTCTTCAAAGTAATAATGTTGCATTATGGACTAATTCAGAAATTCAACTTCTATCCTTGTAAAAGGCATTTTGCAAGTCCTCATGTCTTGACCAATCAAATTCAACCAGAACAATAACATTCCCAGAATTCCATTGCATTTCTGAAACTGCCCATTTATTCATGATTACTGCACAATTTTGAAGAAAGTAAAAGGGGTTTTGTTCTGTATGTGTTCAACATTAACTCAAAGTAGACTATATTAGTAATATGATATACAAAAATATTCTTGGAACATCATTTTAGGCTGAAAAAATAAAGAAATATATTTTATAATGTGAATTCAATTGATTTTGATATATTTTAATGTGAATGATATTTATTTTTTGCAAGCATAGTGATGACCAGCAGTTTCTGGGATGTGTTAGGACAAGGACTATTTGTATGGACCAGTTTAGGGGTGCTTATATTGGCTAGTCTACTACACAATCGGTGACGCATTGTCACACTTAATTTTTATATGATTTTAGAACTTTTACAATTATACAATTGTTATTGTTGTTTTTTATAGATTTTATATCAGATATAATATCCTGCTTGCAGTAAAGAGTTTTTGTTTAGTTTTGAGTTTTTTATTACCTCCTCCAATACTTGACAACAAGAAACTCAGCATGAATTCTAATGCTTGGTATTTTTTTAAGACAAGGACTACTTACCCTTTCAGACCCCCTTAAGTTGTCCTCAGTTTTTTTATGGAGCAATGTTGTACATCTTCATATTATGTTATGAGTCTGTTGTAAATGTTATCCCTAGACAGTAACATTTCCATTCAATAATTTTTATTTTAGTACACTGATCCATTTGATATTACAAATTATCCGCTGTATTAAATACAGGTTGGTATTGATTTTTAGTTTGCATTTTTCGAAAGGTGGACTGTTTGAATTGCCTTACCATCCAGGTTTGCTACATGCAAGTTTCTAATTACTCAGCATATCTACGATGTAGCTTCATGAAACTTGGAAGGATGGTGTATTGGGTTGATGCACATCATATGCACCTAAATTAGGTGACATTGACCTTAGGTCATTCAGGATCATCATTTTTTGACTTTGAAAATTTGCTTTTTTACTGAAAGTTATGTCCAAGTTTTTGTTTTTTCAGCAACTATGCTAGATAGCTAGATGAAACTTTTATGAAGTTGCATTGGTGATACGGAAACAAATGTTGGTGACTCTGAGGTGAAGTTTACCTAGGGGAAAAAGTTTAAGACTAAGAAAATTTGCTTTTTTTGGATGTAAGATCTAAGTTTTCGTTTCCTCAGAAACTTTATTAAACTAGAGATAATTCAGGGTATAAAGTTTTCAACCTAGAATATCTGCCTTATGATGAAAGTTTTTGTTTTTCATAAACATTTCTAGATATCCTAACAAAACTTGTCATGAAGTTGCACACATATGGATGCATGCTACTGAAGTGATTTTATGTGACCCTTACCCAAAGGTCAATACAGGTAGTATTGAACTTATTAACCATTCAACAAAAATGAACCAAATTTTAACAAAATCTTTATCAACAGAGGTATTATTGCACCTCCTATTTCAATTTTCCAGAAAATCAATATTTTTGGCTACACTTTTGACTTTTAAAATGCAGTGAGAAAAAGGCGAGTACCATTCCTTATCTGCTATTGGTCCAAAACCACTTATTTATTAGAAATCAAACAAATTTTCAGATACTCATTATTAATAGATGTATTACACCTGTATGTTATAGGAATTCAATGATGTAAATTCTTACTGCAATTTAGACTTGCATTATGCCGAAAAGAGAGAAGGGTAATAATTTCTAATACGCTATTCCTTCTTAACCATTCATCAGAAATTAACCTAACTTATTGCCTTTAATGTTTGCCTTCCTTGGCAAATAGAAAGCCGGAGACACATGTTTTCGGGGGAAGACTCAATACTAAGTTTGCACATTCAAATTTTTCTTTTGTTTACATGTAAAATATCATAAAATAGCTGCAGTTAAAGCAAACTTAGCAGGCAGTGGCTTGGATGATCTAGCCTTACCTATTTTTTTAAGCTAGAACCAGAAGGATTTTCTTATATTCCAGTGTAAGTTGTCTTATCTGCTTTTGATGGTGATCTTTCATTGTATTCTCCATAAGACAGCAAACTAAATCAGACACTTGCATCATGATCTATCTCTTTATACCGAGACATAAGGGGTGGAAATGGTCACACCCTATTTTTTTTCAAATTTTGTTCCAATTTTTTGGGTTTTTTCCAAATTTTCCTTTTGAGACATGAAACACAAGTCACACCAAGCATGTTTTGTTTAATTTACCACTTTTTATGTACTGAGAAACACTTATTATTTGTGGTAATCAAATATTCCCAGATTTTGGATGCTTTTAAGAACTTGCCAAAAAATTGTAGATATCAGACCCTTGAAGAAGGAATAGACAACAACACATGGGGCAATGACAAATGGTATCAGCAGATCCTTTTTGGACATTAGCAAATTCGAAATATGTTATATATGATGTTTTCTGTAGCCTTTTTTCCTTATTTACCATGTCTTATCATATCTCAGTTGGTTATCTCTTGCTTAATCATCTTAATTACCTGTTTTAAAGGGTCTTAATTACCTGTTTTAAAGGGTCGTTTCTCATGTAGACTGATATTTTATTATTGTTGAAGGTAATACACAATCCCCAGATGTTTAGTTTACTGAATGTCCTGAATCAACCTGGATGCTGTTTCATTCAACATCCATTCCTTATTCTCTGTGAACATAACCCTTAAAGCAGTGTCCTAGGATCCTACTGTGAAATTTGGGTCGAGGGAAGTTCGGTACTTAGTTACACTTTTCCTTGGCAAGTTGAATACTTCATATGCTTTAAGATTTGTTTATTAAGGAAAGCAACCATTGACTGTGGGGAAATTGATTTTCTATGGATTTTTCCCATGGAAAAATCCTAGAACACTGTTTATTAACAAAGGATATTGGGGATCATGTTGCCAAGTAGTAAAACAAGACAGAGACGGCTAAGCTAAAACCAGTGCAGTGTTGCACATCAGACATAAAACATTAACTGATATTTTATTAGAAATTTTATTGAAAATAATAATAATAAAAAATAAATATTTTAGTTACTTTGGTGGAAATTGATTTTAACCAGTGCTGCTGTTTGCCGCAATAGAAAACAAAACAAAAAAAATCTGTAATTTAAGTAAGAAAAAAGAAAAGCAATGTGGCAAGTAATCTATTTTTAAACAAATGTCTGGTGGATGCAGATCAGAAGCTGATTATAAAAAGTATTCTACAGCTCTGAGAGTTTGATTTTGGTTAATTTTAATATAATGTATATTTTGATACATTCATTCAATATACTTCAAAATATGAATATCACTGATCTTTCCTTATTTAGCGAAGGAGTTAAATTTGGTTTTTTTATTTGAAAACTCTGAAAATATGGAAAGGCTTTGAAAAGTATTTCATTTAGTAGTTGTGTCTTACCATCAGAATTTGGTTTCTTATTTCGATTTGTTTGGATTTGAGTATTTGGATCTCGGACTTCCTATGTTTTGGTTCTAATGATGATGATGAGAGGTTTCTCCTTGAAATGTACATATAGCATATCAAAATTCGCCATATTTATTCAACAATGGCAAACTTGTATTTTAATATTTGTAATCTTTACCATTAAGAGTAAAAGGAATTTGAAGATACCAAAAGGGCAGACAGAAATTGTTTAAGTCTGAAGACAGACAAGACCATGGCCAACAAAATGAAACTAAAGAACCCTACAAAAAACCAGGGTGAGTTCAGGTGCTCCGGAAGGGTGAGAAACTCCTACTCCACTAGTGGCACCCATCATGTAACTCATTGTAGCAAAATCCAGTTAAAATTCATTTGTCATGGAATGTTTATGCATTTGCTGATTGGTTTATATCTCTTGTCTAACCCTAAACATAACCAATTTTATTAATCATTGATATATGTAAATTCTCTAACCCTAAGACATAACCGAATGAATACATTACTCTTGTTAGCTAACATGGTCTTAAAGTTTAACATAGGACTCTATGGAAAATTCATTTGAAAATATTTTTGTCTGAAACTCCTGAGCCAATTGCAACCAAACTTTGGTGGAATAATCTTTCATGGTCTTCTACCCAAATTATGTCCAGCATCTTCGTCCACCAACCCAGATGGTCTACAGCCTACTTAGTTAAATATAGGACCCTATGGGAAATTGACTTTCAAATAGTCTTGCCTGAAACTTGCAACCAAACTTAAAAGTGGGATGGTTCTTTTATGGTCTTCCAAAAAAATTGTGTCAGGTGTCCCCAACAGTCGAACTTTGTTTAAAATGGGACTCTGGAAAATTCACTTGAAAATCTTCTTGTCTGAAAGTACCAAGCCAATATAGTGGAACCAAACTTAAGTGGAATGGTTCCTACATGGTCTTTTACCAAAACTGTCTCTGTTAGGTGAGTGATAAAGGCTCCTGGGACCCTCCGGTGTTCAATGTCAGTTCTGTTTGGGCTTTAGTGTAGCACTGTTAATTCAGAGTGCTATAATGTGGTAAAAACCGCATGTTAGAGAAGTATCCAGGCAAAGCCAACATCACTTCACTTTTTTCTTTTTAAAGTTTGGATACCCCTGAAATATTTTCTATAATTAAAATGACTTCATCTGTAACAGTCATGACAGTAAGATAAGTAGATTTCGTATATATGCCTTATGGTTTAAAAAATATATTCCTCTTGTAAATATTGCTAGGGACCTTCTATTTTAGAAAAAAAGATGGAATATATGCCAGAAAGACACGATTCACATCTGACATTTGTCTAAAACAAACGCTTAAAAGCTCAAAAGCTAAACCATGTCCATTGTCTCATTATTGTACTATAAACGAAGTAGTTTATACGTATCGGGACCTAGTCTGATGTTTCTGACCTAACGTCCTTAAGTGCAGGTATCAAACGTATAGCTATCACTTTTGTTAGATTGACATGTTTCCTATGAACCAATGCACTTCCTTATTTGGGTTCTGCAAAATGTTTCTGAAATTGTTTTCATAAAATCTACCTAAATGTATCTATCTGCTCCATGAAATCACAAAAGCTTAGTTAATACCAAAGAAGTTAATACCAAAGAACTCCATCAAACTTAATGCTCGAAAATGTTAATTTGTATTATACTATTGGAATTTCAACGAGCTCAGCTCAAAACCTACTTCATGTAAATGTACTATAATTTATGGGATTGCGTTAAAAGCAAAATGGGATGTCATGCTATACTCCAAAAAAAAACCACTTACTTGTTTATAGACGGCAATAAAGATAATAAAGTTTAGTTCCAGAAGCAGGTTGGTTTTGTTACACATGTTTTCAGTTCACTTGCAAAGGGAAGTCTGACAGAACGTCGGAATGTAATAAGCTGTGTGTGCTGTACATGTAATAGTAAGGAAAAGTCTAACATTCCATTTTATGAAGATTCGTTAGTTTTTGTTTTTACTTAATTCAGTAATTAAACTAATTTTTTTAGTATAACGCACAGAATTTGGTAAAACAAAACGATTGGTAAATAGCCTTTTTGGTTTAAGTTTACAATTGTTTGCTCTACAAAGAAAGATACAAAAAATTATCTTTCAAACTATTGAAGTCTTCTCATTAACATACTAAGTATAACAATTCTTACATTTACAATCGGTACTATTTTCTGTACTTTTCCTATAAAGGTTTCATTTCAATTGTGATTGTAAAAAGCTTAACTATTATCCTTTCATTTAGCAGACAGACAGATAGGGGCAAACTTTGTTATTAGGAGTAAAACAAATACCAAGTCTACATAGCACTTATGTAGTGCCCCAACCACCCAACCTACCCCTCAAAAAGAACTTGGTTTATATTGTCATTACATTTTCGACTCGGCAGCAAGTTTTGAAGTATTCACCAAACAAAAAAGACTATGTAAAAAGGTATTATTTATTGTCCTGTTTTTCTTGCCAAATACCCATTTTGATGACACAAAAAAAATCTGAGAAAATGAAACTTTTGTTAACTTCTTGAAATCCAATTCCGAAAAATTCGAAAAGTCAACTTTGCACTTCAACACAAAAGTAAGCTTTACAATGTATCATGCAAAGTTAAAACTTATTTATTGTGATTATTTTTTACTAAAATTAAACTTTTTAATCATATTTGTTTTGACTTTTCGAATAAGAAACAATTCACAACCTTTTATAAAGAAAGTTCATTTTCTGCAATAAAAACTTGCTTTTGATGGCTTCCCTTTCAGAGTTGACACCATTTTCGAGGTAATCTGATCACTTCCTTATTTAACGCCCAGTCAATTGTGACGTTACATGAAACAATATTTCGAACGTTACCAAGTTAAGTTGTGTGTAAGATGGGTGCATTAAAAGTTTTGGGAGGCTAATTTGCCACTCGTCTAATATGTTTAACAGGAGTACACAATCCTCTAAAGGTTTCATGCAGAACAAACAATTTATCTCTGCACGCATTAAAAGGACAGATTAAAGAATAATTTGATATTCTATTTTATAGTTCATAAACTCATTAAAATAGCGTTATACTCTATAATAAACTTCGATTAAAAAGTTATATGTGGACATAATTTGTAGATAGAAAACTTGACTGCACCAAATGTTAAATAATAATACATCACCATGTTCTGTAACATGAATTTGTCCCTTAACATTCCACCTACTTTTGTCAATAGAAACAGTGATAATATACCACTGGACATATTGTACAATACTCTATACTATACTTCACCAGGGACCGGGATTAGCGTAGGATTATCATAACAGCTGTACGCTGATCTGTCTTCATAGGCCTGAGAGATGTAGCTTTTTCATCTAATTCTTTTGCTTTGTCCGTATTTCCTAATTTTCTATAAATCTTTGACAAAGTTTCAAAGTGCATATAACTGTCTATACGACTTGCTATATCTTCATAGTCGTGTATATGCTCCTGAAATATTTCTATTTTATCCATTGCTTCATAACACTTTGATAAATGTTTATAAAATGTCACCAACCACCGCAGTGTGAAGTAAACACGTTTGTAATTTGATTCCTGTATCTGCTTTTTAATTACACTATTTGTTATTTCACTGTAATCTGCCTGTTCATCGTTAAGTTCTGTACGAAGTTTTGCTATAGAAAACCTTAATATTTCTGCGCATTCTTCATGCACCAGTCCTTGGTAAAGGGTACCAGTTAATTTGTATATTGCATTCCATTTGTCTTCACTTACATCTAGGTATACATGACCCCATTCACCTGTGTATGCAGGACCAAGAATATCTTTAAGAGGTTGTGAAACATTGTTATTCAGCAAAGTCTGACACAGTTTACTTTTCTTCTCTTTGTCTACGACTTGCGCAAATTGCAGTTTAATTGTCTCATCATGTACTGATGCAAGGAATGACATGATGAATTCTTCAAACGACGGTTGATGGTCTCCAACTTGTAAATCCAGCGTCTGTTCATATGCTGTTTCAACGTATTCCAAGGCAGAAAGGTAAAACGGTATTATTTTGGTTTTCATTGCATCATTAGCTAGTTTCAAACATATTGGGACAAACACTGTTTCTAACACTTTATGTCGATCTTTAGATTGTTTGTACTCTTCGATGGATGATTCGATTTGGTCAACTACCGACAGATGGAGAAATGAATGACTCTCAAATAGAAAGTAAAATGATGCAAATGGAAACCATCTCAGCGCCTGTAAATTGTATTCAATACGTCTGACTTCTTCGTCATCTTCTAGATATTCTATTATATTATTGTCTGGTATAAAGTAATGAGGCACAAATCTTTCACGCACCTGCTTTAACAGCCATGCTGTCAAATACATTATACATCCACCGGGATTCGATGACCATGCATATTTTGGAATAATCTCGCTACAGTAAAACATGGCTGTCAACAGACAATATGTTTTCAGTTTCGTTGTTAAATGCATCGTTTGATGATCAACAAGAGTTTTAAAGATACGGAAACAGTACACCATTGAATTTTCAAAGGACGCTACGAGAACTTTCTCTGCTGCAGTGAAAACATATTGCCATTCTATATCTGCATCTTCACTAAATTCGTTAGCACGCCTAATCAGGAGGCATCCCTTTTCGGAGGCTTCTATTATTTTCTTTGCAGAAGGCCATCCGGATGACGGTTTCCGTTTGGTCCATGCTTGAGCTTGTTTAGGCCAAAAAAAGCATTCTAGCCCTTCAAATTTCTTAACAGATATTTGGTTAAATTCACGAAACTCAAGTCCTTTCATGCGCTTTACCTTAAGACCACACAGGAAAGGTTCCTGGCTGGATACCCATTCAACACACCCTGTCCAATAAGCTGTGTTACATGGACGTAGACGAACGAAACCAGGTAATGTTGCGGAATCATCAATTATAAGACTCCTGTCAGAAATGGGTGTTGAGTCTTCTTGTATATTATAATGGTCTTTTGGTAGTTTAATTACTAATGTGTAAGTAACTGGTTGTTTTTCTTTCGGGGATCTTTTACCCAATATTGTAAAATGTTGCATTGCAGAAGTAAAATCCATTAATTCAACATTCAAGCCTAACGACCCACTTCCTATCCTGGTGACAATGTTTTTGTCGAACAAGTTTTCAAAGTCCTCGTCAGGGATCCGGAAATATTTCGGTTTAATTAGAAGTTTTATCAAGAAGGACAGGTGCATCATTGGAACTCCACTCAGTCTATCTAGTTTTGATGTTTCGTGTACCAGTTTATCTAGTGTATCTAAATAATATATAATATAAAAAACTTTATTCAGTTTCAAATATTATTGTATAGTCTTTGGGTTTGTTGGTGTTTTGTACAGTTGTATATTGTACACATATGCAGCTGAAATGATTATATGGTTATGACAAAGAAAAAATTCTTTAAATACTTGAACAAACATCATTGATTTCTCTACTTATTTTTGCTGTATTCACAGCTTTACATGCTAAATAACAAAAAAAAAATCGTTTAACAACTGCGCAATGACGGAACTACTTTTTATGTCATTTGAAAATTTTGTTATAAAAATTAATTAAATAGGAGGGTTACAACGATATGACTCTAACTATCTTGAAAGAAGATATTTAATTGTTGTATTCAACTTATATGGCTCCTGGTATTTATTCACTTTTATGTATATATTTAAGGAGAAGTTTCTTTGTGGGTGACACAAGTAAAACGATATTGTTCTTTGCAGTGTGTAGGTTGTATTATAATGATTTTTTCCAAATCCGTTTTCAATTATACCTGGCATTGATATTATTGTTTTTTTCTTATTTCGTCAAGGATTCTGTGTGTTTGTTATTTGGGGGGGGGGGTTTGTTTACTTCAATTTCTGCATTAGGAGTAGTGAAAGAAAGTTAAAGTTTCAACAAAAAAGTCCTGTAAAATTTTTGAATTCGCCCTAGTAAAGGTTAAAATAGTTGCAGAATTGTTCATCACGGAAATAGTTATTATTGCTTACCTGGTGTTTCAACTGTTGTCAATGTTTCTTCAGAACAAGAATTTGCCATTTGCTGTAAAATCTTTTTTATCTCGTCAAACATTTTATGTCCATTTTGCAAATCACCCCGCAATAGTGCTTCTTTTAAAAATTGAATCTTTTGTTGTGTGATATCTTCACAGGAAGACAAAATTGTCTTGCCCAGATTTAAATCATCTGCCACCTGTCTGTACCTTCGTATCATTGCGGCTGTAACAAAGGGATAAAACTCGTGAAATTAAAATAAACAAACAAATAAGTAAAAGGACAGGGTGAAGAAATACCATCAAGTCTTAGGAATTATATGTTTAATGGAGATTTATTGGAATCATTCTCTTTTTTAATTTCACTTGGATGGTCACTAAAGCTGGTTTCTTAATGAAAAACTTTATTATGTAGTTTTTATACGACCGCAAAAATTTTGTGGTCGTATTATGTTATGGGCATGTCGGCGTCGTCGTCCGTAGACAGTTAGGTTT
>JARWCS010369191.1:0-10322 GCA_034783895.1 Geukensia demissa | reverse complement strand
TTGTACGCACCCCTAACCCCATGAAATGCTTTTAGGGTAAAAGATAGTGTATAATTTATAGCTAAATATGGTAGTTCAAATTTTTGGTATATTTGTTTGGATGACTTTACTTCATTTCCAACTATATTTCAGTCATATCATGGGAGCTAAAGTTTTTTTTATATCATTAATAGTCACATGCATACTCATTCCATATGCCATATTCCTTAGATTAAACCACCTTGTCGTTATAAGTGCCCCACACCTTAATTGGGATTAAAATCCTTAAGTGCCCCACTACTACTGGTATTGCAAGATATAAGAACAGCAGTTGTTTTCACAAAGAATCCTAAATCTAAAATTGATCATAAGTGTAGAAACTTTAAAGGAAATCTCATTGTGATGTCAACATTGAAGATAGAAACTACACCTACGACATTTTGTGAAATTGACTGCAGAAGATACTTTGAGAAAACAGCAATTTTATATTGTAAGAAATTTAATGTAAGGTAGTTAAACTAGAAGTATCAATTTAAGGTAGTTCTAAACTTTAGAAACAAAAAACTTAAAAAAATTCCAGATTTTTCCAATTCTAATAAGCAACCTGTGGTTGATTTTTTTTAATATGAGGAATACCATAGTAGTGAACTTCAGTGATCTTGAAGATAAGTTTAAATCAACTACCTATACCACACTACCCCCCACGCTCCAAATTTTACTGTAACAGCACTTTATCACAAGCAAATTCATAATTAAGAGAGAACATATACATAAATATTGACTGTGAGAAGATCTTTCCATTTTAACAAATTGATGTGAAGGTTCTTAAACATTTTTGAAAAAACTTTTCGTCTTATAGTTAAAAGAATTTTTGATAACATGTTATTTCTTTTCGACATTTTTAATAACATTTTATATGATCTTTCTTTTAACAAAGAACTAACAAAGAATTTGTTTCCTATAAATGTTAAAAATTACACATAAAATCTCTATAAAATTATGTCTTCCTGACTTCTCAATATATGCTCCTTTACTATTTTTTAAAATCCGAGCAAGATTTTCTACAAGAGGCTCTTCATTGCCTCTATTCTTTCACCTGGCTAAAGGTGACTTTTTTCTGAACTGTATCATTATGAAACTATTTATGCTAAAGTAGTCATTAATGATCAGCAAATAATTCACCATTTTAGTATATGACTTCTTAACAATCATTTCTGCAAAGTAACAATTATATCCTCTTTTATTCTGTTGGCTTTTCTTGTAACTTGGACTTGTGGATCATCTTATAGGAGAGTCCAGGAAAATCAACCAATTTATTTTTTTTCTGAAGAAGGGGGTCGTCCTATAGGACACTCAAACTTAAAAGCGAGTATCTACAGTAGTGGTATATGACAAGAAGATTTTTAAAATTTGGACCAATCAAAACACAAAAAGTCCCTGGTGGCCATGACGAATTTCTGATCAGTACCAAAAACAGAAATCTGGTATAGGAACACCTGCCTTAAAGTTCTGCTAAGTTTAGTTGACTTTATTTTCAGATGTTTCAGAAAAGATTTATCATAATACAGAAAACATCTTACTCTGATTGTCCTTTTGAATACCAGAGACTGCAATATGTGTAGAATTTAGTATCACCATGGAAACTGTTTCCTGTATACATTTTATATTACACAGTTTGTGGCAGTTTACAAGATTTGACAAAGGTGACATTGTTAAATTGTATAAGTCTCCATCAGCACCTAAAATAAATAAAGCAATACATTGGCACATACATATATGGATTTTAAAAATAGGACATTGTGTATCCTTTACTGATTTTATCACAAAAAATATTTATTTGTAAGTTGTATGGTGAACCAAATATTTGACAGTGGTAAAGTCTTGCAAGATATCAGTGAATTACCATGTACCATGAAAATGTACAAAATACAAAATGTCCAGTATTTTAGTAATTATTATACAATTTATTCTTGAACTGAAAATTATCACATTTAATAAGAGATATCATTCAATTCATGGTACTTAAATAGTGAATGACCATCAATGTCTTGAGACATGCTTAAAAACATGTCTAATAAAAATGATGTCTTTAGACGTAAACATACCATGTCTTTCTTTGTCCTGTGACAGTACACTAATGATATTAATTTCAGCTACAGTATTAGATTTGGCAAAATCATTTTAATTGACATAACATAAAACAAAAAACATGCAATATATATTTTCTCTTAAGATATATGAAATTATATTTGGTCTACTTTTCTTATTAGAAGCAGTACTCACACAATATGTAACATCTGATTTCATTACCAAACTGTTTCATGTCACAGCTTACTACTGATGTTTCTTGTATATCGTTCAACTGGGTAGTATCACATGACCAAGACCCCTCACTATCCTCCCCTGTTAGAGTGTGATTACTCAATAAATACTCATTATCCTACAGAAAAAACATACAGTTCAACATGTATTAAGAGGTCACCTTTATGAAAAAGCAAAACCAACCATTTAAGACAAGATTTTTGCTGCAAGTAGCTATTTGCATGCGCTAGCGTGAGACTGGGAGTACACATTATCAACACTGCGTAATGATTAAGTAATTAAACTAGGAAAACATGACATACAAAATGGTTTGAGGCACATCTGAATGGAAATTTTAAAGTGTTTCTTCTTAAATGAATCAAGTGAAAAGGTGCAAACATAAGAAATGTGTGCAATTTTTTAAATCACTATATCTAGGTCAAACTTAAGCACTCCTGCCAAAAATGAAGATGGCTTACCCTCAATGTTAAATCTCCGTAGAGAACTTCAGGGGCAGATAATAGTATGTAGAACTTTATTGCATAGTGTAAAACATAAACCATTAACTGTGAAATAATTAATTCTTTTGATTAAAAAAAAATACAATGGCAAAAAGGCACATATAATTTAATACAGCTAGAAAATCACTCTCCACAGAAGCCTGACATAGAGTATAGGCAAATGATTCAACCATGACTAAAGATAAATAAAACTTGGATTTGGGAAATGTCTAAATGCTTAATCTCAAATTCTATGGAAGATTAGTGTTGTGATGCAGGGGAATAATGCTCTGAATGTCTAAGTTGACCTAAACCTCATGGCTGCAGCCTTTTTGACTAATAATACAGCTGCCTTCCATAAATGAACTTGACCTTTGGAAATGTCATTGACCGGTAAATTTATATGTCAACCCACAAATTTTTCCATATATTTGGCCACATCTCCAGCAACTTTTTTCTTTGAATCAACTTATTGTTCTGAACTGTCAGTAATAGAATGCAAACATTTATTAATTACCAAATAAGGAAAAAATAATCTTATTGGAGATGACTAACATTGGTAAATTCACCTAGACCAAATTTTCCCAACACTGCAAATCACCAAATGTCCTCCCTTCAACATATTCAAATATTTTGACCTATTTTATGCTTCTGTTTTTTTTTTTTTGTTCTTAACTCCAAGTTTGTTTATCAAGGGCAATATCTAAAGTGTTCCTTTTAATGAAACAATTATCTGATCGATTATTTGGTTTGTCAAACTCATATTCTCTTCAGCGACTGTAAATTCAAATTTTCCAGAAAATTTTCAAGTTTTAGGAAGACCGATACTGAAATAACATACAATACATATTCATTAAACTTGGTAGCAATAACAATGATCAAATGATAATACTTTCACAAGAATGGCTTCAACACCATGGATACCTTGAAGCTCTTTTTCAGATCAGTATACTATGCATGTTTTTGAACCTGAATTATTCGTTTCTTCTAACTTCAACAGTTTTATTTGGTCGAAATTCCACTGTGTTAACCATATTCCTTAAATTAAGGGCATTGCTGCTATCAGTACCCTCTCACCTTAATTTTGTTTGAAATTCTTAAGCAACCCCTCCCCCCTCCAAACTCCTGCTAGTACAAAGCTTTACATGATAAAAACAGAAAGTTCTTAGAGAAAACAGCAATTTGATAACAGGAGACATTTACCTAAAGGGAGGGAAATTGAATTCTAAAATGTTAACCTATTAGGTTTTTTGAAATACTAAAGGTTATACCTGTTTCTTTGTCAAGCAGAGAACACACAGTTTCTTCCTGATGACAAATGCTTGACTCTTGAGAATTACATCAGAGCTGTCAAGGTTTCCTGAAGAATGTGTATCTTTAATTTTAGACAGGAAATCAACTGCACCATTACTACATACTACGACTGGCTCGTAATCTTTAATGGATAAAATCTGGTGGATGTCAAATTTAAACTGAAACACATATGAAATTATTATATACAATGTGAAATCTAAATGAGTAAGTTTCAACCGATTAAACATTTGAATACCATTATTTTATTTTTATGCCTTATGGCACCATGTTTGTTATTTAGACATTTTGGATGACTGTCTCATAGATAATCATACAACATCTCTTTTTCTGAACTCATGCTGGACTAAAATATACAATTGCATAGTTGGTATTCTCATGATTTGTGCTGTTGATCTGATTTCACAGTTTTTGTAAGTGTTTTCAATGTTTAAGGCATTCACTTGGAACCAATATATAATTTACACATGCAGATTTACCCATCCATTTAAAAAGAATTCAAGATAAGAAAAGAGCAGGGGGAAATCATTAAGTCAGAAGACAGACAAAACCATGACAAACTAAACGAAACAAAAGACAAACATCTAAACATCTAATTAACTGTATTGGATGTGTTTCATGACTACATTTACTTGCTCGCAGCAATTTAGATTATTTCTCACGTAAAGTGAAAACCAGCTTTTCCTTGAAATTTTCTGGTTTTCAGTACCTGTTTGAAACTAAACAACTTCCTCTGCCAACAAAATAAACTACAATGATAACACTGAAATATTGTTGTATGTGGCTTAAAACCACAATCAAACAAACAAAATTAGGTGCCCATATTTTGGATTTTTTTAAAGCACCCTGGTTCTGGTCTTTTTGTGAATATATAACAATCATCAGATAACCTAAGAGAGATATAGTCTTGCTGACATTTATATTTAAAAGAAAGAATATGGAATATATGCCAAAATCTTACATATATTTTACAAATATTCTTATGCCAAATTAACTATGTGTAAAGTGCTTCTCTGGATTTGACTTCATCAGACATGCTAGGTCCCCAAAATAGGAAGAACAGTAAAACTTTATAAAATTATAGTTACTGTCATAGACCAAATCAAATATGCAATTCAAGATACAATGATCACCAATAAGGCAAATAAAAAGATAGCAATCATAAAATTTTACAAATTGCAATTTTAGAAAGACATGAAAGATGTAAACTGTATCTTTCAAACACACAATCAAGTACCCCAAAATAAATAAGAGCTTTTCAATCTTTTTGTTTTTTATTCTGATGACAAAATGTGTGTTGAAAGTTAAATGTAAACTGATATTGAAAGGTTGTAAATGATGTTTGATTAACATTACTCACATGTTTTTTTTTACACTTGTCTAAATTGACTTCATCTTTTGACCAAATTCTTACTTCCTGAAATTAATAACATGTTTTACTAATCAAAACTTGTACGTTGTTAAATAAGCATGTTTCATCTTGCCTTTACAGTGTATTCATGCTAAGAACAGTTCCAGTTGTGACAACTTTAAGGAGATAATTGTTCTGTGTTTGATCAGTTGCCGAAGTTAACAGGAACTGTGCTGTAACAAATTTTGATGTTTTATAAGCAACAAATAAAACAGATGTTTCCATTTGCCTTTAAATGGGGATCAATATCTTTCAGGAGCTTTTACGTTTTTCCAGTTCTGTAAAGAGCTGGTGTGAGTTTTGGTTTGAAAATTCCCGTGGATTAGAAGACTATGAAAAGGCTTTGATCAACTGTTTTATTTAAAATGTTTTGTAAGGTTGTTCTCTGAATCTTGGTTAAATTTCCAAGAAGGGAGATCCCATTTATAAAATTATATGACTTGAAGTGTCACATTATTATGATGCATGACGTTATTTGAATAAGTTAAGGTTTTACTCATTATTGGGTAACATATGGGGCATACATATGGGGCATTGGTTGCGCCATCATCTGAATATGCCAAGGAACAATTTTCAGTCTTTTGTTAAAATATAACTATTCTTACATGTATCAACAAAGAACAAAATATTTTCCTTAAAAGTACAATGTAAGGGTATGTTGAAAATGAAAAAACATGTCAATTAAAAATATTTAATATCAAATTAATGCCTTATCACCTTCATGTAAATAACACAAAAAATCAGTTTCAGCGTATTATGTTTCGCCCATGCTGAAAAGAACAATACCAAATAGGTGTTTTCTATTGAGATGGTGATTTACAATTTTGTGTACAGATTTTTAAAATTGTGAATTAAAAGTTTTAATGGGATTATATCAGTTAATTGGCTGGAGGCACCTGTTACACATTATAATCTTATATTGACATTGGCAATCATTAATGAGTCCACAGTAATAACAACTTTTACTAGTTGCAGCACTTTTCTGCTTCAAAACAACTTTAATCAGTGGTTATTTAATGTTTATACAAGTATGTTCATGCACAGATAACCTTGGTGACCCAGGTCTATTTTATTAATTTCGCAGCTAGCTCTGCATGAACATTTTGAGTCCAAAGTTGTTGAATCAATACAATTAACTTCAAGTCATATCATATCTTAAAAAATACCAAAAGAACATAGTAGGAACAAGATTTCAAATACATGTAGCCTACACAACAAACAAATGAGAGACATACCTTCTTATCTATAACTGTAATGAAACCATAAGAAGGACTCCAAACAGTGGGACTTGTAATTTTCTGTCCTCTTCGAACTGACCAACTGCTCACTGTCTTTTGTGATTCTGTCTGTAAAAAAAGTAGATAAAAATACATGAACAAATGATTGTTGAGACTGAACATGGTTAGGGCGATTTCTAATGAAACCCTTGACTGTGTCTTCAAGACATCATTTAAATTCTAAAATTGATTTTTTTGTATGATTATCATGATGGTAAGACAATGAATATATGAAATATTCTTTACTTATTTTGTACTATAATATGGTTAAAATTCTGTTTGTCATGTTTTTGTTGTACACTTACAGCATGGCTTTATCCAGTAAACATTTAAATTTGAGTTGAAATATAAACATGATAAAGGACCATTGATAATTAGTATATCATTCTCCAGTCAAATGTTTAAGGATTTAATATGAATAGGTGCTTGAAAATTTAGATTTTTTTGCACTGCCAAAATAGTTTCAGGGGATGTTATTACTCAAATCAGGGTTCAAGGTGATTTTGCCTTTAATCCACTTAGCACCTGAGTGGGTTTGCCCTTATCCCAGTTTGCTCTGGGTGGTTAAGCCCGTGTTAGAGTTCGCTCTGAGGGGTTTCGCCCTTATTTCAATATTGTTTTCCTCTGAAGAATAAAACTTAATTATCACCCATAAACAAAAGTTTTCATATTTCTGACGCAAGCATACCTTAATGTTCAGCGGTGCATACTCATGAAATCCAATTGTTTAATTAATAATTGCAGTTGCACACTTCCAAATTTTTTCATTTGTTTCGTTGTTTTTTACTTCTTTTTTTTCTAATATACGTATTTTCTTTAAAGTAACAAACTTCTGCAGATCAAAGAATGAAAGCTGACTTCCAGCTGAAAATAACACTGTGTATGTTATATTTAAAAAATATTGTGATTAAAACAGTATCCCTAATTATCAAGATATATGAATTATTATGATATTCAAAAATATAATAAACATGTTTTTAATAACAGAGACATATAATACAATTATTATAAGTCTATGTTAATACTAATTGATTACTACTCTCAAACCATATGTTTATTTAACAGTATCTGTGATAAAATAATAATTAGTTGAACTGAACTCCCTAGCGGTAATGTTTCATTAAGACTGTCGAATTCATTTGTCATCTGTTGGATATGTTAGGGTAAAATCACTTGGGTGAATCAACCCAGGGCGAAACCAGCTTATACCCAAATAAGTAACTACACCCCCTCCAAATGGTGGGATTGCCAAACCAGTTTACATATATTAGTGTGTCTAAAAGATGTAAAATTACTATGAATAAATTGAATTTTTTATTATCTTTCTTGGTTAACAAAAGATCCTGTCTAAACAAACCATATCTAGTGTATGAAATTAATTGACCTCTTTCCAATTCACTGTGAATTACCTCCCTTGATTTAAAACTACGGCTATCTTCTTCTTCTTCTTCTCTTTGTATAAGCTTCATCTTATTAGGAACACCCCTCTTTGTAGAGGGTCGAAAGTTCTGTATTGGCCCTTCTATTTACACACTATGTACAGTATAGGGATAAAATCTAAAATATTCTCAATAGAGAGAACTATTAAAATTAATGTGTCGGCAGCCCTCATTTATTGCCCCAATAAACATGATAAACAACTTCACCGGTGCATAACTGCCTGAGGGTATTTTCACATCCTGTCACTAATTGTTATGATTTAATTAGGTCTACAGGTAAAAATTTTGATAATTAATGAAAATTCCCATGTACTGTAATGTTAGCATAGCCGTAGTTGTAAATCAATGACAATTGGAAATGGGTCAATAATCTATACATGTACATTTGTATGTCATGCTCATGTTGCCCCTTGAGGGCCCTTAATTGGCAATAAAATTTGTTCTTGTTCTTATGTCTCTTGCATAGGGGAATTTTATTAGATGGTAGTCATTATCCAGCACCAATTACAGTTTTTCTGCATTATTCTTCACCACTACATATCCTGGTCTTAAAATTTTTAAAGCAAATAATTCATATGAGACTAAGTTGTAATATTAATATCAGCCATTCTTTAGCTTTCTGAGAAATTACGTGATCATCTTGAATGTTGATAAAAGGAGTAGGTACGTTAAGTCCCATACTTGGCACCATTAAACTAGTTTAACCCACCACATGTCCCATATGCCTGTCCCAAGTCAGGAATTGTGGTCAAAGGTTTCCATTTGTGTTTAACGATTTGTTATATGTACATTTTTGATAATATTTAAGGTAACATCAGTAATTTTTTTAAGTATACACGATTTTTTATTCTGGGTATTTAGAGCTTTTCCGACAGAAGGAGTGGTATTCCATTCTTTTTGTTGAAGGCATTGTGGAGACCTCTAGATTTGTAAATTCCCTCTGTTTTCTCGTGGTTGAAGTGCCGTCTCTCTGACCATTTCATTTTCATATTACAATGTAGTTTTATATGAAATAATACGAAATTTTACATTCGCGTGAATACTTCTGTCCACTCATTTGCAGGCAGTTTATACAAGAAAATCGACAATCCTAAACCGGGAAATGTATCCCAAAAATAAAAAGGGCAAATAATACTTGTCCACGAAACCGTTATACGAGGCTCCTCCATCGTTACACCAATCAGAAATTCAAAAATTGTAACAGCAATGATAATTAAGAATAGAAGTATAAATACAAAAAAAAAACACTGTGTCAACGGAGTAAATGTTTTAGGACGTACGGTGAAAAATTACAAATTTGTCAATGTTGAAAAATGGTGAATTTTGATATGCTACATTGTATACGTACACTTCAAGGAGTAACTTCTCATCAGTAACATTAGAACCAAAACATCAGAGGAAGTCCGAGATCAAAACATAGTAAAAGAAGTACTAAACACAAACAAATCTAAATAGGAAGCCAAAGCTAGCTGTTGGGAGAAATACTAAGTGCAATACGTTTCCAAGTTCACGTACCGCATTTTACAGTAAAATTGATATGTTAACTTGAGTTTCAAAACCATCACAACTGGTTGTTTACTAGCCTAACCACCATTTAGAACATTTAATTTAGAGCACTAACATGCACACGTCTTTTTAAAACGATGCCCCATTTCTGTTTCTTGGTATTCACCAAGTCTTCAAATTATTTGAATATCTAGTGAGGCGTGAGAAACAGAGGAAAATTACCGAATCTACTGAAAGACGAAAACCAACCAATGACCTCGATACCTGACTTAGGACAGGCACATGATACATGTGATGGGGTTGAACGTGTTTTGCTTGTTCACCCCAACCAACCACCACACAAACGCATAAGTCGTTATAAAGGAACCATGTTATCAGCCGGTATATATTTAATTACGAAATACAACACACTTTAAAACATAAAAATAAATGTTGTCAGGCATTTATCAACACGAATTAACTTTTCAGTTCTTTGTACCATATAAAAAAATTTTGAAAGACATGTATGTTCTCAATTATACTAAATGATAGAAAGCTATTACATATATCTCAATCAGGATTTAGACAAGGTCACTCATGTCAAACTGCTCTTACTAAA
>JARWCS010369181.1:0-10322 GCA_034783895.1 Geukensia demissa | reverse complement strand
TCTCGTCAGGGGGTTGCCAGGTTATAATACGGAAAGCCTGGTCGTGGAACATAGTGGGTGACGTGTTTGGAGAGTGCCACGCTCCTTGCACGTAAAAGACTCATTTTGTAGTTTTCGAAAAAGGGAAGGCTAATGCCGCTACAAAAGGCAAAATTTTTCGTCCCTACCCATCACTCCCTTTCTCCAGTGGCAGTCAAATACCGTTTCCCTGTTGTATTCAATTACACCCCTTTTTCGAGAATATTGATAACTGTTGAACTTGTTCTCGTCCTGAAAATGCATGAAATATTTGCCGCTGGACTGGACGTTAAGCAACAACAATCAAATAATCAATCTTTCACTACTTTCATCGGAGCATTGTATTATTTAAGATCAGTGTCTAAATGAAGTTTTCTTTTTTTACATAAATGCATAGCGACGGTTTTAGAACTAGAAAATTTGAAGGCATTTTCAATTGCCCATTGCTCTATTTTATTCCAAGAAAGTTGCAATTGTCTTCCAATTGTATTCATATTATTAGCTCTATAACAAATCAAGAAATCATCAACGTATAAAGAGCCTCCACCATTATTTTGAAGAGTTTTAGCTAAACTATTGATTTTCATGCGGAATAAAGTAACAGAGTGGATGCTTCCTTGTGGAACACCCACCTCTTGTTCAAATGGGTCTGACATGGTGGAATTGACCCAAATTTAAAATGTCTGGCGGATAAAAATTTTTCAATGAAATAAGATAGTCTACCTTTCAACCCCATATCAAGTATATCTTTTAAAATACCATATTTCCTGTAGTGTTGTATGCCTTTTCCAAATCGAAAAAGACACAACATGTTCATTTATTTTTAGCAAACCCGTTACTAATAAACGATTCGATCAAATGTACTGCGTCCCTGTCAGAATCCACATTGTATATTCGAAAGTAATCCATTTGACTCGGAGGAACCAGACAAGGCGATCATTGATTATCCGTTCAATTGTTTTGAACACACAACTTGTTAGGGGTATAGGCCGATAGTTTGACGGATCAAAATGGTCTTTCTCGGGTTTAGGAATCGGGATTACCGTTGCTATCTTCCAAATAGAAAGGCAGATCTCCGGTTTCCATTCAAGATATCATTCAAGAGTTTTAATAGAGTTTGAAGAGCAGAGTCGGGCAAATGATTAAGAAGCTGGTAGTGTATGTCGTCAGGGCCACATGCTGTGTCATGAGCTTCACCTTACGACTTTTTAAGTTCATCTTTCGAGAATGGCCGGTTGTAATCTAAAATTAGGTTTGTTTTTTTCTTTGGTCTTTTTGATATTCTGAAACTTGGAGTTGTAGTTTTCAGAAGATGAATGTTTTGCTAAGGTTTCGGCCAGTTCTTGTGAAATATCTTTTTCTGATGTCAAGATGTCTTGCTTGTCTTCAAATAATGTAAATTCTGATTTACTGAATAAAATTCCAAGCTTTGTTCATAGCGGTATGGGAGCCTAATTTTGAAACGAAATTTTGCCAAGATATGCGTCTTCTCTGTTTAAATGTTCTCATACCTTTTGCTCGGAATACACGAAATTAACTTAAATTTCAGCTGTTGGATGTGTAATTAACTGTCGTTCGGACTTTTTGCGGTTGTCCCTTGCTTCCTCACAGTCGTCATCAAACCAATGTTTGCTGGGTTGTTTAGGATTTGCCGAGGTTTTTGGAATGGTACTATCAGCTATTGAAATTAAAGTTTCATTAAATTTCAGAACAGGTTCAAAAATATTTTGAAAGGTTTCAATTTTTAGTTCATCTCGACACAGTTGTTCAAATAAAGGCCAGTTAGCCTGATCGAATTTATATCGAGGAACTCTCCCCGACCCGGAAGGAAACATTTTCCAGAATTATAGGAAAATAATCACTTCCTCATAAATCATCATGGACGCGCCAAGAAAAGTACAGTAAGAGTGAAGGATCACATAAAGTTAAATCGTCTCCAAGGGCAGCCGGGGTATAGAAATAGGTCGTTCGGTTTCTCCGCCTGCAGGTAGCAAAAGGGGTGTCCTTAAGTTCGAGCGGGGGTGTATGAATACGAACCCCCCTTCGTAAAGATTGTGCCGGAGAAAGAATAGATGCTAGATATCTCCGTCCTGGAGGTACTAGTCATCTAAAAGAGGCGTCCCTGATGGTGGGGGCACGTTAAAGACCCCTTGTAACAGCTCATTTTGAGTGGTCAGTAGGCGGCCAGTTACAAGGCTAAATTTTCTTCCCTATCCAACCAGCAATTTTTCCATTGGCCTTCTAAAAGTACCTCCCTTACCGCTCCCTTGGTCACAGTCTACATATCGATTTATTGATTGTTGACTTGCTTCCGTCCTGAATATGCATGAATTATTTGCCACTGTACGTTAAACATCAATCAATTAATCAATCATAAAGACAAATCAATCGCTGAATAGGAACCATTCCCTGGATGGAGATAAATATCCGACCCATCATTAAAAATACACAAACCCTCTTCATTTTAAAAAAAATCTTCACCGATCTTCATTTTGTTGTTTTGCAAGCGGCTTCCCCAAATAAAGTTATGCGCATTGAAATTGCCCATTAAAATATATGGGGAAGGAAGCCGATAAGTAAAATTGGTAATAGCAGCGTGCGATGTAATATAAAGAGAACATAGCGTTATTGTTTTGTCAAGAGAAAGGCTAACTGCAACTGCCTGGATATCAGTTTGCAGGTCAATTTTGCTATGAGTTATACTGTTTTTAACGAAGATTGAAGAACCACCTGCAGCTCTTTCATCTTCAGTTACATACGTAGAATAAAGAGAATAATACTTCAGACTGATCTGATCATTTTCTTTTAAATGCGACTCCTGCAAACAAAAAGCAACAGGAAGAAATACCTCGAGTAATAAAGATATTTCAATCAAATTAATTTAAGACCTCGGCAATTCCATTGAATAATATGACTCATTATGGAGGAGCACGGATGGTGGATATTTTCCCGTTGCGTCACTCATCGATACCGGGAGTGCAACTCATAAATCTTCCTTCTTGAGTCCTATTTTTCTGACGACTTCTTTCCAGGGGAGTGCTGTTTGACTCCGAGGGAACCCCCCAAACAGTCTCCTTGAAGTCATCAAAGAGGTTTCTATCACCTTTTCATCGTCAGCGTCTTCCACTGACAGGGCATCAAATTTATTTTGACCAATTAAGGACCTCTCGGCTTTTGGTAAGCGATTTGAATGTTTTTCTTTAGTTTTAACTTTGTTGTCGGCTGAGGCTGAACGAGATTTTTCAATTTGTGTTGAAATTCGTTTTTCAGATATGTTTGAAGTTGAAGGTTTTTTTTTAGAATTGGTTGACTTTTTGGTAGTGGTAGCTGAAGAAGATTTGGATAATGTAGCGAGATTGCGATATCGGCCTAAGTGCTCGCGCATTCGGCTCTCTACGTCGGAGTTGGCGTATATATCAGCAATCTCGAAGTGGGTAAAAAGTGAGAATTACCAGGTGTCTGAGATCAACTTGATGTTAAGGCTTATTTCTTGGCAGATGGGGTTTTGGATGGATTAAATTCAGAGACAAGGATTGGAAGTTCAAAGCCATTTGGCCATGTAAATACCGTTTGAGTTTCAAAACTTCCTGAAGCCGATGGACCTTTAACTTTGCTGGCATATGATTCAGTTTGAGTCATTCTTTTTAGTGTTCTTTTTTTAAATATTTTCAATATCTTCAATTTGCCATATGGTTTGATCCGCAATTGGCGCATTTAATTTTTCCGTTACATTCGAAGCTGGAGTGGCCCTCGGAAGAGCATTTGACACATGTCTCGGTACCTCTGCAAGAACTCTTCCCGTGCCCAAACATCTGACATTTAAAGCAACGGGTTGGGTTAGGTACATACATGTCAACTTTGATTCTGAAGGGACCCAGATAAATGTGACTTGGCACAACAGAAAGTTCAAAAGTAAAAAGGAAGGTGTTAAGCTTTATCGTTTTCCTTCTGATTTTTTTAATAAACCTTTTTACCTTTGTAATATTTTGTTAGTTAAGTTCTTAGCAAATTTCTTCTTCTGACATTTCCGAAAGATTGTGATACCAATGCCTTGAAAAAAGTTTAGAGTTTTGTGAGGTGATGATAAAATTGGGGTATCTAGAATTTGTGTAAGTGACAGAAGTTTTTGTGATTGCTGTTTTTTATACATTCAACTAAAAAACTGCCATTTTTCATTTTTTAGACTTCGTCGTCACTTGATTCATTAAGTTTTCTTTTGTTTGGAGCTGTCAGTTTATTTTGTTGAGAATCCATGGTGATATTGTATGAATTCATTGCCCCTGTTCCCCGCCCGCCTCGGAGCAACAATCAGGATGTATACTTTCAGGAAAAAACGGTAACGACATTGTTGTACACAGTGGTCGAGCCTTCAATCGTAGAAAACTAAAACATGCCAGACAAATACCAGCAAATTTGAAAGTCCCAAGGATACAAGGGCAACACACTTACATAGAGCATTTCACAGAAACGCAAGCTTCGTGTCGGTGGTCACCCGGCGAACCAACCGCCTGAAATACCATTTACATGATTGACCCTAGCCACCGCCTTCTACCAGATTCGACAGGGAATATTCGCATAAACATAATACCTTTTGGAAACTGATTCAATTATACACTAATAAGGAAAAATTATGAAATTTACAAAAGACATTAAAGCAGCATGCAAAGATTTTGAAGGAAATAAATGAAAGTTTTGTGAACATTTTGAGTAGTAAAGGAAATGATTACATTTCTGAGTAGTCAAACGACTCAAATGTAAAGAAGAAAACCTGAAAACCGATGGGATAAGAGCAAACAATTTAAACATATATTAGTGTAGATTGAGGAATCAGGTAGTGCTTTGCATGACCAGCCGATTGATCGACATGAGCCATGTCGACCTCCCGTCTAGCTCATTTTGGGGCCAAGTTAGCTTCGGTTCCATACATGCATATATTCGTGCATCCACGAATATCCCATCAGTTCGCTCCACGGAAGCACACAGTCACAAAATTGGATCTCTGCACTCTCGTGTAACCCAGGTCACCATTCGATACCCATAGATACACATATGCATGCAGGCACTAAGCAAAATTCCGAAGAAATGTGGCCCTCCACATTAAAGGTACCCTTCATCGAACAACACGGGTCGAGCCACACGGCAAACATGGCGGTCACAGTTTTGGCTGGTGCCTACCAGTGGTCCAGTGCCCCAAGACAGAGTGCTTGTGCCTACTCTACTCCCGGCACACCCTCTGGGAGGGAGTTATATACTTAGGTGACCAGCGTCAAGTCGGTTTATTGTCCGTCAATCTTTTTAAATTGATTGATTAATTCCTGACGTCCAGTAGCAATATCGCAGCCATATTCAGGACGGGAACAACTGTAATACAACCAATAAATCAATATGTAGACTGTGAGCAGGGGACCAGTAAGTATGAGGCTGGAAAAACTGGGTTAGATAGGGTCGGAAAATTGAGCCTTATGACCACTCAAAAAGAGCTGTTACAAGTGTCTTTAACGTGCTTATAACGTGGTATTTTTTAAACACGTGTTTAATGTTTTCTTTCTAGCGGAATGTGAATTAATGCATACCCCTCAACCAATGATACCCATTTCAGAGGACTATACTCTATGTCAGGCTTTTGTGGAGTGTGATTTTCGAGCAATATTGAATTATATGTGCTTTTCTGCCTTTGCATTTATTTTTAATCAAAAGAAAGAATTATTCCACAGTTAACGGTATATGTCTTACACTATGCAATAACGTTTTACATACTATTATCTGCCCCTGAATTTCTCTACGGGGATTTATCAATGAGAGTCGGCTATCTTCGTTTTTGGTGGGAGCGCTTAAACTTGACCTAGATAAAGTAATTTAAAAAAATGCGCACATTTCTTTTGTTCAGACCTTATCTCGCGATTCGTATAAGCAGAATTACTTTTAAATTTTCATTCAGGTGCGCCTTAAACCATTTTTTCATGTTATTTAATCCTTGTTTAATTACTTATACATTACGAAGCGTTCACAATGTGTACTCCCAGTCTAGACCTAGCGCGTGCAAAGAGCCACTTCGGCTAAAAATGACTGATTTTACAATGTAGAAGTTCGAGTTATCAATCAAGTTCGAGTTGAAATTTGAGTTAATTCGAGATGTTGATTTCTATTGTCGTTTATCGAATTAAGAATCGGGTTGTCGTCTCACGACTAACTGTGTTTTAACAGACTGTAGGTATGCGAACAAATGCATTTCCTCGATCATTCTCTTTATCGTTTAAAGTGAAAAAAATATTTTTGTAGTTTAAATGTTGCACAACTAAAAATCAGATCATTTCGTAAATGCGAATCAAAATACCAACCGCACCTGCTGTTAAAAAACCATGAAACCAAAAGTTGTTTCAATTAAGTTATCATCATGATCTGTTTGATAATGCGAAATGTACGTTTTAAAAATGGACTTGTCTCCACTGTTGTTTCATTTTGTATGAATAGACCGATTGTGGAACCCGCCTTTGCTCTTAGTTTTTCTAACTGAATTCCATGCGAGCTTTTTTAATCACTTGCCGTCCGTCTTCCGTTCGTAAACTATTACATTTTCATCTCTTCTGAAACCTCTACGCCAAATGTAACCAAACTTTACAGGAAGCATCCACGTTTCATCCCGATCGGACAAAACCATGGCTATCATGGAAGATTCTTGTTTTTGATTGACTGATTCATTAAAAATCTTCTTCTCTGAAACCGTTAGCCAAATGAAAATTATTTGTGGAGTATCTATGGAAGGTCCTTTAAAACGTTTCCTTATTTCGTCCCGATCGGACAAAAAACAATGCCGCCATTGAGGATTCTTATTTTCGATTGACTGATACATTCAAAATTAATGTCTTCTCTCAAACCGCTTAGTCAAATGAATTAATATTTGATGTGGAGCATCTGTAGCTGTAGCTTTACAACTCGAATTCAAGATCTCGAGATAGCTCGAATTTCAACTCGAACTTGATTTGTCTATAGCTTTACCAAGTTTCCTCGTTCAGTACGCATCGGGCAAAAAATATGGCCGCCATGGACAATTCTTATTTTTATTAGCTTATACATTAAAAAATCTTCCTCTCTGAAACTGCTTGGCCAAACCGATTAATATTTGGTGTAGAGCATCTATAAAAGGTCCCTTACAAAATTTCTTCGTTTCATCCCGATCGGACAAAAACATGGCTGTCATGGAAGATATAATTTCTGATCGACTTATATATTAAAAATTTTCTCCTCTGAATACAGCTTGACAAGATGGGTTAATATTTGATGTGGAGAGCTATGGCAGGTCATTTACAAACTTTTTTTCATTTCATCTTGATCGGACCATAAACAAGGCCGTCATGGAAGTGACCTGTTTCTGTTTGACTGATACTTTTAAAAATCTTCTTTGTAACAGCTTGGTGAAATGAATTATTTTGTATTTTAATATTTGATGTGGAATATCTGTGGATGGTCATTCACAAAGTTTCTTCGTTTAGTCCCATTCGGACAAAAACAAGGTCGCCACTCGGGGACAGTTTATGTTACTGATCGGCTGAAACATAAAAAAAAACTTTGAAGGTTGAAACCAATTTGACCATGGAATTTAAAACAGGAAATCTGTATGAGAGGTCCTATATACCGTGAAACAATCATTATGGCCACTTTTGATCATTAAAGTTTGTTTTTGATTGGCCAAATGTCAGGTGAGCGACACAGGCTTGGGCTTCTGAGCCTTTAGTTTTACAACGTAACACAAACACTGAAACTAGTGGAGCAGTTTCTCTCGTTATATAAGGTAAGTATTGCCACTGTTATGTTTACTATGTGGTATTTTGTATTCAAGTGTTTCCATTCTGTTTCTTTTGTTTGGATCACAGTCTAGATTGTCATCTGACTTTCCTTCTTTTGCGTCATATTTTTTCGGAATCGCTTCATTTGCATGCTGATAATTTCAGACATTTTTTTTACTAAAATGTCAATGAAAATAATCATGCTTTTATTGTAGAAGTAGACCATCAAGCATTGCAAAACAAGACTTAGTCAACAAAAGTGTACCATGTTGAAGGCGGTATACAAACACAATATTTGCCATGGTAACCAACGTTGTTGAAGGTCGGGAGCAACAGGAATAATATCAGAATTGACAAACCCACTAGAATTTGCCAACAGCTCGTTAGATGCATTTTTGTTAAACGATGACGGGTGATGGATGAACAAGACAAATAAACAGTAAAAAGTAAAAGGAGGAGGCATGCTACAGCGAACAAGTCTGGTTTAAGTTGGCCAAACGTTCTAGAAGGGTTTTTAAAATCAAAATAATGAAAAAAGCCAGAATGTTAACATTGTATCGGCAAACAACCCAAAGACGGGTAATTTAATTTGTATAAATATTGTTATGCATGCAGATTGTGACATTTTGATAATTTTTCCTATAGTTTTTATACGACCGCGAATATTTTGTAATCGTATTATGTAATGGACCTGTTGTCGGCGGCGTCGTCGATATAAAGTAATGTTTCCGTTAAAAAACATTTGTTCTGGTATTTGGATCCATTTGAAATTTCAAAACAATGATAGCCATAATAAAAAACAGGTTGGAATCGATTTTGGATCTAACCCATCATGTTTTTAAAAAGGGCCAACAAGGATTTACATTTAAATGCAAGTTTTTGACTGATGGTTTTTTCTTTGTATTGCCCATGACAAAGCCAACATAACAAGCCACAAGCGTCATGACCTATCTCTTACTGTAGTTGAGATTAAAGGGGTCGACAAATAGCCACGCACTAATTTTTTAAACTGCATCATCTGATTTTGGTGGGGTTTTTTGCATTAGATTCTTCTCAATGACCGCTTTCAGTGGTGTATCAAAGGATTTTCTCTTTCTCCAGCTAAAAGAGGTCAAAGTAGGAGAAAAATTTAATTTCGTATAATATGGAAACATTTTGTTTTTCATTTGATTTGATGGTTTTTTCCAAATTATTCATTATGAAAAATGCAACAAGGATAATGCGGGTTAAAATGATCACTTATAGAGTCATATATTAGTGTCTAGAACTTTACTGTGTCCAGTACATTATTGTGTCTAGCAAAGTACTGTATCCAAACTTACCCAAGGGTTCTTTTGTTCACCTTCCACATGTCAACGTGCTGCGATCGTATCATACTGCGCTCGCGAGGCGCCTTCGTTAATATATTGTCAATGAATTTTTTTTACATATGTATGTTTTTAGATTTTTAGTTCTTAATTTACATAAGGTTATTTGTCATTTCCTTCAATATATATTGATAAATATTAAATATACTGGACAAACAATCTCAGACAATTTGATAACAATGGAGTTAAGTCTTTGTACAATTTATTTCAAAACATCAAACATCTTGCATTGAAACGCTAACAAAGCATTGAGACAAAAAACTAATATTTCATATGAAACTGGCACAACCGCCATCGGTAGTTGTTCTTATCTTGTACAAATTTGCCAGTCATTAAGGCGTTCAAATCTTAATCAATTCATCTATACAAAAACATGTACTGTATTTATATCCATTTTCTTTCTTCACTTGCCTAAACATGATGAAAGTACATTCATAGGATATTATTATAAAGCAGATTATGTAATAGTGAAACATGTGTCTCATGAATATTAGCTTGTATAGATATTGCTGGCGTATGTAAATTATAATTATATATATATTGTATGAAGAGGACCCTTGTAAGTTGTAATAACTTGTGTCCGATTCATTTGTTAATATTTAACAATAAAATATGTTTAATCTCATGAATATTTTCCCATAATTATAGATTTATGATTATTTTCTCGTTTTCCCTACCATGACAAGGTCGTCACCTTATTTGAGAAACATTGTTTCAAGAAAAAGCAATGATTTTATTTAAAAAAATATTTTTGGTGTACAATACTATAAAATATTAATATTATCTTGACGGATTGAACGTCGTATATTGGTGTAAAATTCTGCGAATAACAACAAGCGTATGATACCCATTCGGTTGCTTCCTTGGCTTTTATTGCTGATGCTCACGGCCACAGTTGTAGAAATATAATATCTTTTTCCAGTGGGAAGGCGAGATAGGTTGTCGAGACTTTCCTCTGGGGACTGATACTTTTTCTCGCTTAATATTTTTATTTTCAATTTTGGGAAATCAGCTTGAGTTAGCATTATTTATTTAGTCTATTTATTGACTTGATTTTTTTAGCCTTTTAGACACATTTTTGACAAAATTATTAATAAATTGTTTAATTTCAAATATAAATATATTTCAAGTTTGAAAAGTGTTTAATTCTTTA
>JARWCS010369180.1:0-18219 GCA_034783895.1 Geukensia demissa | reverse complement strand
AAATTCTACAAAAATGTTGTCAATCAGAAAGTCCAGCATTTTGACAATATCACCTTCACTGTATTTATTAGCACAAGAGGTGTGTTCTCTAACAGGGTAAGACATCTTTTTACCTAAAACCAAATATTTATATCTTGGGTTTCCATTTTGTTGAACAAAACACTGATGAATCAATTTCTTAAGACGGTCTTTAAATTGTGAATGTGGAATCGTGGTAGAAAGGGCAGAAAAGTCAAAAGTTTTACTACTTGTACAAAATTTTAAAGAATCGGATTTGAGGTATTGAAGCAGATCTTTCGAGTTTTTTGGAGGCCTTCCTTGACTGTCGACAGTATAGTTGTAAGTAATTTAGAATGGGTTTTCAAAAATAATTCATTTTAATATGATAATATCCTGATTGATGTAGCTCAAACAGCAGAAATAAAATACTACTGACCTCGGTGGTTTTACTATTTGCGTGTTCGCCTCGAATGCTGAAGGTCTTGGTTTGATCCCCTTCCAAGTAAAACCATAGACATTACTATTGGCATTGTTGCTTAACATGCAGTATTTAAGGGTAAGATCAAAGTTCTCGTGTTTGAGTGCAGTCTTTCTGAAATTTACAACATATCTTTTCATTTTCATATTTTTTCTGAATTACTTTTTACTTGCACACTAAATGGACAAAATTATCGTCAACAAATTCTCATTTTTTCTCAATTTCAACTTTTTCTTAAACATAGTTTGAAGTGAGAAAATCAGTTCATAAGCAAGAAACAACTTTATATTTTGTGAAAAATAGATTTAGGCATCCTATAAATTATATTAAAATATTTTGATGTTTCTTGTATGTGCTAGATAGTTTTGATGACAATATGGTTAATTATAACTGAAAATGTATTATTTTAACAATTTTTATGCATAGGCTTAATAATTCTATTGTTACCTCTGACCCATATGATTCAAAATTATAACTTCTTTTAATCATACATTAGGGAAGAAACAGTGTTTTGTCTTACTGACATTTACATATAATTTCTAGTTTGTTAAATATTAACTGATTCTGTTAAAATAATCATGTCGTCTTTGTAAAGAGTAAAACAAAAATTAATACAAAAGATGTATGGTTTTCCTGACACTGTTTCAAAAACCTATAATTAAAAGAAGTCCTCAAAATCAACGAGAAATATTATTAAAAGCAAAGGGAGATTTTTTTCGCCCTGTCTATCGCATGTTTCATAGAAGAAGAATCAAAAATATCATTTCCCACTTATTCACAAGCAAAATGGCAAGATGAAAATCTGTCATAATGTTCACTATAAATCGATAGCTTATAACTTAACTTCTGCCATAGCCCAACCCTCCGATCAGTATCAGATTCCTTTTCAAAATCAATAAATGTACCATATGATTTTCACATGTGATATTATTCATTTGAGATATGAAAAAAAAAGATATTTTCTAAACTAGAATAATCTTGTCGTAAACCGTTTTGTACAAAATGTAACTCTAACTCATACTCATACTGTAACTTTAAATTCTACAGTTAATGTAATACTCACTGGTATTTGCAATTAAGTAACAAAGAACGAAAGCTGTCTCACAATTGTGAATTTCTTTATTCTGTATAGGTATTCCAAGCCGAGATCCATTTTAAAAGAATTCCAAGATACCATAGGGGCAGACAGAAATCGTTAAGACGAAAGACAGACGAGACCTTGGCCATTAAAATGAAACGAAAGACATAGAACACACAACACTACACTGAAAACTTAAGCTGAAGTAACAAGAACCCTACCCTAGATTGACGTGAACCCGGATTAGAGTTTAAGGATTCCACGACGGGTGTTGCGCGCAAGACAGGGGATGCTTAATCTTCTGAAACACCTGATCCCAGTCCTGTTTTGTAAAAGAGTTCGTGGATTCCAAGCCTTTGTTCCTTTTGTCCGTTTTATCTTTAAGTTTGTTTCAATGTCTTGTCAAACTCCAGCTCCAATAGTGGCACCGTTAATGGACAAGTTATTGTTATCTTACTTTTGAATAGTGTTTGTCTGTTTAGTTCTTATTAACTCAACACAAACAGATCACTGCAGACTATGACTAATACACTTAATAAAAAATGCGGAAAAATATGTTGTTGATAAAAAACCAGTAATTTTATTTATTAAACTACAATTATTAAAGCCATTAAGCAGATTAACAATTAAAGGCCTAATTGTTGTTATTTTTCTTTTCAAAAATATGTATTTATTTGGGTATAATTAATGGAATACAAACTAATCTTGACCTTTTGGAGCAATACAACTTGTTAAGAAACTAAAACAATGTCCCTGATGCAAAAAGTTATTTGATTTTTCAAATAATATGAAATTTTGTTAAAAGCCTTAGGTATTGACTTATCCTTATATCTTCAATCTACCTTGTTCATATTTTAAGAATAAAAAGTAAATTTGGTACCACTTTTCTATAAATGTTTAGCCTACCGAAAAGAAAATATCCAAAACACTTTTTTCAGTTTTTATTCCCAGAAAACGATTAAAAATCAATTATTTCCTTTCCTCTATCATGTCTATGTTATGTTACATATAGTATATGTCTTTTAAAATGTTACATGTATGTTACATATAGTATATCTCAATTAAGTCCAGTTCCTGACTTTGTGAAAATAACACTATTTGGCTATAAGATATCAATTAAATGTTTTGTAGTTCCAGTAGTAACTTTCTTTGGTACATTTTATATAATAAAACCAATGACTTTACTATAAGTAGTAGCTTTTCTTGACATTCATGTCCTGCTGTTTAATAATGACATTACAACATTATATAGAAAAAAGAGGGAAATGGATGTTTGTTTGTTTATTTGAGGTTTAAAGCCACTTTAAACTATATATTTCAGTCATATCGCGGCGGTAAGTTTTTCTGATAGAGGAAGCCGGAGAACCCAGAGAGAATCACCTACCATAGGCAGGAAACTGACCAGACTTATCACGTGTGATGCGAGTCGACCGTAACCCTTTTTCGTAAGGTAAATAGTCAGACGCGAACTCACGCCGAAAGGTGATAGGCTACAGTGATATGTACAAGTAAATTAAAATAAACTACCTGGACCACTCGGCCACCCAGCCCCCCCTCAAACTAAATGTCTCTATTACACATTAATTATCAGCAGTCATCAGAACTATCAGACAGAAATGTTATTGCAATATTTACTAACAGTCATGTTACAGACCAGTGTTATCAGAAAGAAATATTGACTCTTATATCGCAAGTGGTACCTATCAATCTCGGTATTTTTTTAATGACGAAGCACAGCCACGTAAGGCACTCGCTATATCAGAAAGAAATATAATCGCTAGTGGTACAACTAAAAGAAGCACACCAGCCATTCCAATATTACGTGATGACTCCCTTTTGTCTTCCGCGCTAGTTAATTTTCTAATATGAGATTTTGTAGTTTTTTTATCTACTGTCAATTCTTTCTTCATACTTGCAATGGCTTCAACTAATGTAGGATCACTTGGTGATGTGTATTGTTTTGTGACGTTAAAACAACTTGATGAACACTGGGATTCGGATACAGTTGTAGTATAGTTAAAGTATTCTGTGACGTTGTATGTTTCCGTTACGTTGACTGTTGACGTAATAACCAACATAGTACTGAAAAGTTCCGTCACAACTGTCGTGGTAGGCTGTATATCGACGGTTGTAACAATTTCATGAATCGACGTCGTAATGTTCACGGTTTGTGTCGTTGTGATATTAAAGGTTTCAGTAACGTTGTGAACATATGTTATGTTTACAGTCTCATATTCATAACATGGACTTGGTTCAATTATTATTGCAGAAAATGCTGGATTAGGACCTGTTAGGGTGAAAATAGTGCAATATTACTTTTCATGTAAAGACAGGTACAATATTACCAATGTAGAATAAATATGGATAAGTTAGGTATGCAATATATAAAAATGAAAAGATATGCGGTAAATGTGTGAAATAGACTACACTTCAGTCACGAGAAAGACAGAGTAATTTACAAATTCAAAGATGTCCATAACGCCACCAACAAGGGTGGAATACAACTTCTTGTGAAAAGCTCTAGATCGACCCCCAAAACATATATTAACAAAAAATGTGCATGTAACAAAATATTAAACACAAAGACAACCTAGGATCATAGTTCCTGACTTATTTACATTCCAAGGAGTAACCTCTTATCACAAGCATTAGAACCAAAACATAGGAAGTCCAAGATCCAAACATAGCAACGGAAGCACTGAAATCCACAAAATCGAAATGGGAAGCCAAATCCGACGACAGGGACAACTACTATGTGTAATACTTTTCGAGGCCTTTACGCATTTTAAGTGGTTTAGAATTTTAACAAATGCAGCAAATTTCTGTAAAACATTGTTTTAAAAATTTCATGTCAGGCAAATGTGACATTTGGGCTGGTTAATACCCTCGGATCATGATCTACCAGCAGAGGTATCGACTCAGTGGTTTCAAAATACAAAATTACCAAAGCTGAATAAATATGGAGAATTTACGTATTTTACTGTGATTGCGTTTCATTTTAACCGATAGTTTGATAGTAAAAAAATAACTTAGATTCTTTTAGGTGTTTTTCTTTATATCAATATCCGTAGAAAGACCACATCTTAATGTATTAGAATCTGTCTAAAAATGCCAAACTACCTAATTTTTGGGAAATCCTCTTTAAATAACTGATAATTATTTTATTAATGGTAAAAACAGGCTTTAAAGAAACTGTAACGCAAGCTACAGAGATTATGTGAATCTGAAATCACCATATTCCCATTTCAAAAATGTTAAGATATGAGGTAGGCCTATCAGTGTCTCTCGTACAGTTTCTCTTTTTTAAGAACAATATTGTCTAAACTATTTACCCTATGTCAATATTGGATCCTAATGGATATTTCCTTCATAGAAATGAAAGGCCAGTTTACCCCAACATAGGCGCTAACTTTTTTATAGAGTATACCAGCCTCATTTCCATGAAACAAGACAGTCGCTTAAGCCGAACTTAATTTCTCGGTATTTGCTGCTCGTAAAAATTGTGTTAATGCAGTCAAAAATAGCAGAAGGGATTTTAGATGTTTCCTTTGCAGAATTTTCATTATTATTGCCGATTGTGATCCACCGTGGCCCCATTGCAAAAATGTACTCATGATGACCACTATTGAAGAATTTATAAAATGGAAGAACGTTAATATGAATAGTAGTTAATGCCAAATTTGAACCAAACGTTTGCTTTTTGGAATTTAATCCGTTATTCGTACGTGACAACTATGTTGGCTGGTAACACTTTAAATTAACTGTATTCCAAATATAAAGAAAGGGAGGATGGTGCATCCCTATTGCCCCTACGCACAACCATCTGCCCTCATATATTTTATTATTAGCAGTCAGTTTCATATTTTTCCTCGGCCGGGTCAAAGGAAAAAGACATTAAAATTGGTAATTGCTGTTTCTCCGCAAAGTACACAGCATTAAGGAGTAAGAGCAAAGACTGGTCGGCCCAGAGTCAGAATAATGTGTCTGGGTAAAGTGGTACGTCTTCCTGCGGACAGTTACTTCGTGAGCTAGCACGTTAAAAATCCGGCTCAGCGTGTCGGTCTAGCACAAAGCTGGGTTCATTAATCCTCACTCATCATTAATATGTTCTCGTCCTGAATATGCATGTAATATTTGCCACTGGACGTTAAGCACCATTCATTCAATGAATCAATCAATCATGTTTATTTCTGCACGATATTAGACAAACATTATATACAAGAAGACTTTTCCTTTATGTGTAAATACATATAATACCTTTCAACTCTAAAATTAAACAACTAAAACAGCCTCAAATCCCTAATATTTTAATCAAGTATTTTTAATTGTGGATGCCTTATATGAGCACTTTACCTTTTTCTACTCGGAGCTGGAGCACTCTTTATGAGAGACCGCAATTGGAGTCATTTAAGTACAGATTCACATATACTTAATATCAGAGTTTGTTGGAACAGGTAAAAATGCTATGAATGAAAAACTGTCGGCTTTACAATTTTACTTGGATTAGGTAAAATGCAAAAATGGTTTGAGGCTCACCTGAATGGATATCAAAAAGTAATTCTTCTGATATAAGAATCACGAGAGAAGGTCCGAAGAAAAGAAATTCGAATTTTTTAATTACTTTCTTCAGTTCAGGGGCAGATAGTAGTATTAAAACGTTATTGCGTAGGGTAATACATAAACCGTTCAATGTAAATAATTCTTTCTTTTGGTTAAAATTAATATAAAGGCAGAAAAGCACATACAATTCTAAAAAGCTGAAAAATCACACTCCACAAAAGCCTGACATGCCAGGTGGAAAGTCCATCATATTTTGCATTCATTCGTTTAATTGTTAAAGAATCCAGTTTATCATTAAAGTGATTTAAGAACCAAAACAAGAGATAAAGGAGGTATGGGAAGATAGGAAAAATGACTGCTTATTTTATTTATCTAAAATAAAAGAACCTAGTGGAAATGTTTTGTTTTCAAATGTATTCAACAACACTAAATCAACTTATTCCGATATTTCAAAAGCTGAGATACAACTATTACTGTTTTTTCATTAAAGAGAAATTCCTATAAACAGAGGGAATTTACAAAACTAAGAGTCTCTACAAGGTGTTCAACGAGTGTGGAATACCACTCCTTGCGAAAAGCCCTAAATCGCCCAAAATAGAAAAACGTGTATATGTGAAATAATACTGTCATTACATGAATATTAACAAAAATGTACATGTAGCTAAACATTTAATACAAATACAAACCTATGACAACAATGGCTTGGGGCAGGCGCATGGCACATGCGGTGGAGTTAATCTATTCAAATGATATTCTAACCTCACCCAACGAGTAGTCATAGGAAAAATCAAAATTTACAATAGCAATAAAAAGCGAACTATAAAAGTCACAACGAAATTTACATAATCCGACTAGAGAGTACATGAACAACAATAATTATATAAAAAATATGTGGAAAAAAAGAATATACCTCTCTAATGAATGCTCGCAATTACTGAAAGCAAGCCCACTGTGATATTCGCGAGAAACTTGTGATATCCCTGCTGAAAAAATTATCAGTGAGATGTAGATTGCTATCATAAAAGTCAGTAGTGCAAACACGGGCCAACCGAACTAGTTGTAAAATGTTAACATAATACGAAGAGACCAAAGGCAGGTCCCATCCAAAAAACGGACGTTAACTATATGAAACGAAAAATCGTCCCTTTTATCATCAATTTTAGTTATTAAACAACCCTGTTCAAGTTATAAAGCAAAATGTTAAAAGTGATTTTAAAAAGGGGTTATGTAACTAGTGATATGACCTACATCAAGCTTATCAAGACATTTTCAAAATTTTATAACAGTGACAAATATATAATACAAAAATACGACTGAGATGTAGAATTTTGATAAGAAAAAGGATATCACATCCTATATTATATGGAAACATATAGCATATACTAGTAAATAAAGTTATCTATTGAATTACACTTTTCCTTTAAACACACTTATCCAAACGGGGTACAAGTTCGACGTTGTAGTCAAGACAGTTAAATTGGTTTTTGTTGTTACATATATAAATAAACTTATCGCTTCCTTGCATTAATATTAACGAATTCGGCATTGCATTTATTTTGGTAATCTTCACGTTAAATGAAAAAACATTATTAAATAGTCGGACATACTCTGTTTGATGATACTCGTGTTGAGTCTCGATGTCGTATCAACAGGAATCTCGCACTGAGCTTGCTTTCAGTAACTGAGAGCATTCATTAGAGTGGTATCTTCTTTTCGTATGTATTTTCGTGAAGTATGTTTATTTAAATTCAGGAACTCTCTAGTCGGATTTGGTTACTTTCCGTTTGATTTTTATAGTTTGTCTGTTATTGCTTTTGTTTTCTTTGATTTTTTTCTTCGGCCACTCGTTGGACGAGGTTACGGTACCCACTAAACTAGTTTTAATCATACCACCATATGTCCAATGTGCCTGTCTGTAATTCAGTAAGTCAGTAATTGTGGTCATAGGTTTGTATTTCTGTTAAATGTTCTGTAACAAGTACATTTTTGATAATATTCAGGATGAGATTTGTAAATTCCTTTCGTTTTTCTCATGTTGGAATGTTGTCTCTCTGACATTTACCCCGTACCTTTTCATTTTCATATAAGATTTATGTTAGGTACGTTCTGTTGAATTTTTTGTTCAGATTTTTAAAAATCTGGTTAATTGAAATATATTACTTTATCCGAATATGTTAAAGTATCATTAAACTGGTTCAGAAATTCTGTTTGGAAGTGTCGTTTTTCTGACATAAACTAATATTCATAACAATATAAAAATAAATCGACCTATTTACAGTAATTCAACAGTAAGTTGACCTCTTTTTGGATTTACGTTTACCCTGATTAAAGCTTAAGGATTCCATAACGGGTGTTGCTCGCAAGACAAGGGATGCTAACCTTTCCGGGGCACCTGTTCTCACTCCTGCTTTGTAAAGGGTCTCGTAGATTTCAAGAGTTTGCTATTTTTGTTTTCGTTTTATCTTTTAGTTTGTTTCAAATTTGTCTTGTCTTTTTTAACTATGCACTTTTGATCTCTCACATGGGTATTCTACACTAGACTAAAATGAGAGGAGCCAGGTATGACAAATCGTACATAATATTATCAAGCAAGAATTCGATCGCTGTAATCATGTCGGATGTTTCCAACAAATGTATTAATCTACGATTTATCGCTGTTCAAACTTTGTGAATGGCCTACTGATTTAATATAAAATCTTTTTTCTTAATTAGCTTATGTGGTTAAGCGTTATAAAGATTTGAAAAATCTAGAAAAAGGAATTTGGACGGACTTTAGTTTGTCTATTACAACCTAGTGAATTGTTTAACTCCAAAATTAGTTCATAGACGAATTTTATAACATTTATACCAAAAGATAATAATGCAAGTTTAAAGTCCAGTGTAGAATACCCATGCGGGAGACCAAAAGTGCATAGTCCAAAGAGACAATACAAATTTAAAACAAACAAAAGAAAAAACGTAAACAAAAGGAACAAAAGCTTGGAATAGTAGTAAATAATAGTGTGGACACTAGTATATAGAACTGAGACATCAATGGTAGTGTATGTACAAGACGCAAAAATAAATCGTAATTATATGGAGTGTTATGAAGTTTAGGAAGCCAGTGGCATGAATTAACTCGTTTGTCATATTCAGATGTTAATTAACGATCTGTTGTTCTGTCAACTTCATAGCTGTGACAGTGGAATCTAATATATATTACTACTAAACCCACTTGATTGTGACAGAGAACAATTCAATACTGGCTGTGCATTTTTGTCCTCTGCTAGGTCTGGTACATCTGCTTCGGCTACCACTAACACTGAAAATGTATAAATAAAATAATTAAGTGCTACTGCAAAAGAGCTAGAGTGAGTAATCAAGGGAAGACTGCCATTTTTCAATAAATTTCTACTGGTGTTAAAAATGATTCTAAAATAATATTGATTTTCACTATTTGTTCTGCAGTATAAGAAATGAATTACATGTAATTCATTTCTTATACTTTTTATTATATATTATGTAATTTAAAACATACTAGATACTAAAGGGGCAACAATCGTCAAACTAGACAACACCATGGCAAACCAAATGAACGAAAGGCACACATAGTACACACAACATTTCACTAAAAACTAATAAAGCTGGAGTAACACGAACCACACAAAACCAAGGGCGAGTTCAGATGCTCATGAAGGGTAAGCAACTCCCGTTCCGCTAGTTGTTTACATCGTGTTACTCAGTAGATAAAGCAGGTGTTTAGTCACATATTGTCACAATCGGTGACTGTAAATCAATATAAAAAATTACTCAAAAGATCAGCAAAAATATAGTTAAAATGGAAAGATTTGTTGACAATTGAATTTCTTATCCTGCGTCGTGGATATATTACATATAACGCATAAAGTTGTAAACAAGATCTATTGAATACAACTTTACGAACGTTGAATAAATATTTGAACAGTTGAAGTTTGATATGCTATATGCGCATTTATACATGTAGGAGTAAACTTGGAACTAAAAACAAAGAAAGTTTAAAATGGATTACTTATACCCAAACTAACTGAAATGGATAGCCAAATCAGCAAGAAGGACATCAATTATGCACATTACAAGTAATAAAGCCTTCTGTACGTGTTACTCTCCAGGAGTTTAGACTGAATTTTTAATAAACCAAACCACATGTTTCATGACCTGCCATAAATCAAAAGGTGAGATTTTCAACTCACTAATCCTCCAATTTAACTAATTCACAAAGAGTACGTTGTTGTCAAAACACTGAAACTAACTTTAATTGATGCAACTTTTAACAGTTACATGTCTTAATACTTATTTTCACAGACACTTATATATGAAAAGTATAATGTAACCCATCCTGTTTTCGTCACGTTTAATACAATGCCATATTCAACTATCCGAGTCGTTATCAAGAAATACAACTGTGTAAATGTTTTTCTAAATTGGTTCCCGACATCACTGAAACCTATTAGCTTTGATTCAATTTTATACAAAATGAAAAATTAAATAAGATATACATGAGTTTCCCAATTTCTAGAGGAGAATATGAAATGTAGAGCAATAATTCGAATATAATAGTAATGATTTAATGTCATCATTTTTCTGTCTTACAGACAAAGTGCTAATAGCTTGGGTCTGCTCATTCTGTTCACGTTGAATGATTTACAGATGTTTATTAATAATGAACATTTAACAAATGAATAAAACAAATTAAAAAAAAAACATTTTTAAAGTTGAGCCTAAAGTAAATATAGTTTGTTTAAAGTCAAATTAACACATAATATAAATGGTAGTAAAATCAACACCCAATCAAATAAAGTTTACATACAATCGATTATATAGATCGATGTTTGGCACCTACTACTTTTCCGAGGTCGGTACATCTTGTCGTCATTTGTTTTATATTGTCTTCGACTATGTATCAACTTCAAAAAGTAAATCTTATACAGTTGGTTTTCAAAGTTTGTTTTAATGTCGTTTTGTCACACCAATGTCCTATTTTAGGGGAGGATTGAGTTTGCTGATTTGTGATACAATAAGAAAATGGTTGAAAAACCATTAAACTATACAATATATCCCTTGACTTGTACTATTGTAAGTAGTTTTTTAACCAAAAAACACTAAATTCAAGACTTCAGTATTTCCTCATTTTCTATTTGTTAACGTGATAACCTATGCTTACCCAATATCTTAAACCCCCCTGTAAAAACTGCAAAAAAGATGTTTTTTCTATAAAATTTATTATCATTTAGGCACCTTTCCTGCAATTTGCACCTCAACCTTAACTCGCCTCCTGGTCTTTAACTACCACTGCGAAAACCTCTATATTAAAAACTGTCAACGGTTCTGGTTTGGGTATGATTTGGCAGAGAAAGCTCTATTTATAGATGTATTATGTTTATTCATAACTTTCTCATAACGCAATAAGTAGAAAAAATGTATTGTTTATAATGTCTGGATTTGAAATTGTTTTGAACAAAATGCAGATTTTATATTTATGTGACTTGTACAATTACAATGTTAACTAAAATGAGTTAATTGATTATGGGTGCTTAACATCAAGTATCAAATATTTCATGCATATTCAACATTTATCAAAAGCGTGGCAATGGATATAAACTGCGTTTAATTTATAGAGAACCTTACACTGTAAGACGTTGATAACCATTTTATTTACAGTTTAGATACAAATGTAGATTAACACTATCGAGATTGTAGAAAATACGATCATCGATGTTTCAACAATGAAAGATTACGTTTCTCTATTTCTTTATAAAAATAAAAAGATATGCGGTAAATATCAGGGAGACTTAACTCCAACCATATTGCCGTTTTAAGCTAAAAAAATTGTCTATAAACCACGCTGAGACGTTTGCTTAATTGCAACTTTACAAGGGTAAATAAATCAGAAAACGTTTTAAACATGTTTAATTTTGGTTATAGAGTCAAGCTGGGGTTTGGACGACTTTTGTGCTAGCATCCTAACACAGTCTTTTTATGTTATTATTATTTTTTTCTGTGCTACCTATTAAAATTTTGTTGATAGAGGATTGCTTTGGGCAAGAAAACTACTGAACCAGGGTTTTCTCAAAGAAAGATTTAAGTCATATTTCCTGAAATTTTACAGTCGCCATCATGATTTGGTTGACCGATACGTAAAATTCAATATGCAAATGACAATAGATATTTTTCCACGTCCATGACAACAAATACGTTCTTATACCGGTTGTTACTATAACTTGCTCTGTCTACTGAGTAACACGATGGATGCCAATAGCAGAGGAGTTGCGTATCCTTCAGCAGCACCTGAAATCACCCTAGTTTTTGTAGGGTTCGTGTTACTCTAGCTTTAGTTTTCAGTATACTTTGTGCGTACTTTATTTATTTTTCGTTTCTTTTTTGATGGCAATCGTCTTGTCTGTCTTTTGATTTTACGCTTCCTGTCTGCCCCTTTGGTATCTTTGAAGGAATTCGAAGATACCAAAGGGGCAGACAGAAATCGTTAAGTCGAAAGACAAAAAAGACCATGACCAACAAAATGAAACGAAAGACAAACACAGAACACACAACACTACACTGAAAACTAAAGCTGAAGTAACCCCGACGAACCCTACAAAAACCAGGGTGAGTTCAGGTGCTCCGGAAGGGTAAGCATCTCCTGCTCCACTAGTGGCACCCGTCGTGTTACTCAGTTGATAAAGCCGGTGTATAGTCACAATCGGTGTTAGTAGCAACTGGTATAGAAACGGATTTTCACGACAGTAGGAAGATATCCATTGTCATTTGTGAAATGGATATTTCGTACCGGTCAACTAAAGCGTGATGGCGACCGAAAAACTTCCGGGGTGAATCTTTCCCTGAGAAACCCTTGGCTCAGTAGCTTTCTTGTCAGCTGAAACCCTCTGTCAATAAAATTCTGATAGAAAGAACAAGCCCTAGAGTAGCGTATCAACTGTGAAATATACACTCAGTATGCAGGTGCGGCTGGAATGTTGCTAGTGTCGTGTTTTTATCGTGCTAGATCGCACGGCAAAATGTCAGAAAGACTGTCCAATACACCTATCAGACATCGCTCTTACTCATAATTGCTTAGCGGAGAAGCAGTAAATGATTTTAGAAGTTTCCGTATATCTTATATATTTTTGGATGGTTATCTCGTAGACAAACATGCCAAATTTCTGACTGTTTTATGTATGCCAACAGTGACTGTACGTATGGCAATAAAGCGTTAAAACAGTTTTACTTGCCCATGTTCTTCTAGCATAAAATGCATATTGTAAGTAACTTTTTAAAATGTTTAATCTGCACACTTTGAGGGTAGACCAGGTTTACGAGAAATAACTCGTATATGTTGCTGCTAAGTTTGTTTCTACCATTTTCGTCGTCAACAATCAAAAGCATTTATTTAGAGAAACAGAATTTATTAGATTCTGTGTCATTTGAAAGTTAAAATTATTAAATTGAACTGAATATTATAAGCATGTTACTGATATCAATAGTTATCTCCCTTTTTTAAGGCCAAACACCCTTCTTAAATTCTTTCTTATATGTTGTTTGTTTTGTGTTGTATAATTTGGTTCTGGCATAAATGATGAGGTTTAATATACCGGCGATATATGTAACGTTCAGATCTGAGTATGATTGATTGATGGAATGTTGCTTAACGTTCAGCGGAAATATTTCATGCATATCAAGGACGAGAGAATATTAATGAATGTACTAGACCGACACACTGAGCCAGATCTTTAACGTGCTAGCTCAGGAAAACAACAGTCCGCATAAAGAAATACCATTTTTCCCAGGCACATTCTGACTCTGGGCCGACCAGGTTTTGCTCGTACTCCTAGATGCTGCGTGCTTAGCGGGGAAGTAGCAAATACCAATTTTGGTTTGACCCAGTGGGGGATCGATCCCATGACCTTCCGCACTCGAGCCGAGCCCGCTATCTATTATACCAACGAGGCAGTAGATCTGAGTATGCAAATACCGTCATAGTACTAGCACTGAAAAGTTCCGTTACAATGCTTCTAATTTACCAAAAATTCTTTCCACGTTAAAATTATTTATAAAACATGGAAATATAGAATTAGTGTAAAATTGAAAAAGTGCGATCGATTTTGCATGATGCATGAACATAGTAAGTGATTTATCATCGAGTTTTTCTTAACACAACAGATGTCACTAGTGGTTCACCTGAGATTTCTCTATCTCGTCATTTGTAAAATGGTTGTGTTCATGTTTATTTGTTTGTTTGCTTGACTGGGGTTTACTTTCAACAATGTTTCAGTCATATCGCGGCGGTCAGTTTAACTGATGGAGAAAGCCGGAGTGCCCGGATGTAATTGACAAATCTTATCACGTGCGATGCGAGTCAAACGCAACCTTTTTTAGTGTGGTACAAAGTACCTTGTTCCTGTTTTAAGTTATCTGCGTACAGTTTTGTTTGTTATTGTTTATTATGTGTTTCCCGACATTGGTTAGAGGGGTGACTAAAAAGATATAAAATAAACCTATATAAAAACTATTATTTAATTTGGTATTATTTCTTGAAGTCGATACACAGTGCGAAGACAATAAACAAAAAAGACAAAGGATAACAAGATACAACGAAGAATTACTCGTCAGTTTGGTTCAAAATTTAATCACAATTGATGTTATGCGTAGTTTTATTAAACTAGTAAATCAATCAAATCACATTCAGCTTTATTTAGTGTTTAGAAATCATTGTCACTACATGAACATCAACCATTGTGCAATAAAATAGTTATTTTTTTAAATTTCAATTAGCATAAACATGACTTCTCTTCTGTGATTAAGGACTATCACTTGTTTTTTTTATATTGATCAGGGACAAATAGGTACTGCAAAAGTTATTTGTAAACGATCATTAAAAAGAATATACCTGTGTAGTGTTATTATGTATAAATTATATGCAATAATTTTGTTCATTGTTAGACAATGATATAATCTTACAGGTTTGAAAGTCCACTTGATATCTGGTTTGGGTTCCCCTGAAGCTCTACATGTTATATTTGGATGGAGTGCTGGAGTTATCGTTAATGATTGAGGTGGCGTTACGGTAAGACTTGGAGGAGCTGGAAATACAAATCAATAGAAAATATTCAGGAAAATTCAAAAGTATATTAGAAGAACGTCATGAATTAAAAAAGATGCCTTAAACAGACTGTTAAATGGCAGTACAGAGGATATTATGATGACAAAGCTTCAATAAAAAGTTTTAATTTTGAGGCATTCATTTCTCGAAAAATATCTTTATAAATGATGTTAACGTTCACCTGCTAGTAGAGCGCATAATTGAATAAAATGTAGTCGTTAACAGGTATATGACACAAAACTGTCAATACTGCTTTGCAAATCCGGAATGTTTATATTACCACTGTGAATTGGGCATTCCTGTGGTTGCAATATATAAAACATGTAAAATCTATACGGAACATGATTTTGATGTGCCTAGTGAACCCACTTTGTTCTAGTGACATTATAATGGGAGAGGAGTAAACATTCACAATAAAAAAGAAGTGATGCGTTTTGTACATAAAAATAACCTCTTTTTTCAATTTAAGAATAAGCATTTATGACTTAAAAATCACTGAAGTCATAAGCCACTCATAATGTGCATCTGCCATTACAAGACGTAGGGAAAACAGAGAAATTATATATTTGCCTTCATTCCTTAACAGAACTTAATCATTTTAATTTAATTTTTCCCTGCTTGTTGCGCACTATTATGCTAAATTTCTGAAAACTATTAAAAAAAAAACTAGCATTGGTCCTTGTTACACGCATTTGGGTTATATATGTTTAAACACTCTGATATATTTTGTTGTGGAACCTACTTCCCTGAACCAAAACTACTATGTCAGCCCTACTGGTACCAGCGTCGTTTTTAGCTTCACATGTGTATGCTCCATTGTCCTTCAAAGTAGCACTCAGTATGATATGTTGCAATGTTCTGGTTGAAAGTAAGTTCTGATATAATATAAAAAATATCATATATTAATGCAAAGGTATATTGATTTTAAAATAAATTTTATGTGGTGCTTCATGTTATTTAGGAAAATCACAATCCATCATATGAAGAGAGCAATGCAGATAAAAAGGATAAAACAAGCGAAATAAAAACCTGTTCGTTAAATAAGAATGTCCTATAAATTAAATTTTACTTGTCATATACGTTAGCCTCTTGGAACTGCAACTGGTAAGATATCATTCATTGCACTTGTTTTAGTGGACAGATGTTACCTAGCAGCATTTGTCACCTTGACCTATACCATCCAGAATTATACGAATAATGAAATTCAGTTAATTTTTTCAAAACTATTCAGTTAAAAACACTTTTGGATTGTGATGGCGTTTATTTATTGTATATAGTAAACATTTTTCCAACAGACAAATGGTAATCTGGCATTACAGATAATTATTTACACCCTTAAACATCTAAATTCAGTGTAGTAATGTTTGTTCTATATTTGTCTTTCGTTTCATTTTGTTGGCCATGTCTTGTCTATCTTCCGACTTAACGATGTCAGTCTGCCCCCTTGGTATCTTCGAATTCCCTTTTCAAGAACGAGACAGATTGTTCTTCAATGAGAGAGTTTTTGACACCTTGACAGAAAATGAGAGAGACTTCCCATAATGTTAGAGCTATGCATGGCTAATTGGTTACGAGGGCTGTTCAGGACCAAAAATCGCTTTAAATCTACATAAATTCAAAAGCGAAGTACAACATTTTACTTGTCAATATTTTAAATGATTGTTGTCAGTGATTACATTTATCCCCGGTATCTGACTGTCTATACTAACTACAAAAGACATGAAATCAACAACATACTCCGTTAAAGTACCATTTTATTGTTGGCTCCGGGTATCCGCTAACATTACAATTTAAAGTCATATCCATTCCGTATTTCACCTGCAAACTTGGCGGTAAAAAGACTGTAGGCTTAACATGAGCTGAAAGAGTAAATACTAAAATTTTTACCAGTCCAGTTCACAAGTCCAAACTAAGTCCAGTGTAGAATACCGATTTGAGAGATCAAAGTGCATAGTTCAAAGAGTCAAGAAAAAGTTTGAAACAAACCAAAAGGTAAAACGAAAACAAAAGAAACAAAGGTTCGGAATCCATGAACATAATTTATTAGTATATTAATATAATTCATACTTTTAAATAATCGTTTAAAAGTCCCCGGTATGCCAAATACGCACTGATTGTTGATGATGCTGAATAGATTATTTCACAAAAGTTTCGTCTAATTAAGAATCAAAATTCGAAACAATGTTTAATTAAAACCAATTACATCATGCTGGTTAGTATTTCAAAAAGAGAGAAAAAATGCACAATTCGACAAAACCTTGACTGGACAAGGTAGTCTCTGGAAAAAAGCTCTTATGAATCAATTAAAAAATATGTTTTTATTTCTTAAAATACAGCTTTATCATTTGTCTGCTGTGGCAGCCTTAGGAACGACATTTAACTCTGATGAGGGTATGATTTTCACCAAAAATATTCTGATTTCCAACTTTTAGAACAGAAATATCTGGACAGGCAATTAACCAAAAATAATATTTTGGAGTTCCCCCCGTATAAATATCGTAATGTTAAATTTTGGAAAAAAAATAATTTCGACTAATCGCTGTGAAAATCTAGAAATGCTTTTCGCGCTAATTTTCTGAGAAAAAAAGCATACAACCCCTTGAAGTTAAATGGTTGTTCTCTTTTTATTATTAATGTTGTCATCGCCATCCCAGTATACTCACGTTTAGGGATAACGTTGATATGCACAGGTTTACTAGACGTGCCAACGGAATTGGTAGCGACGCACGTGTATGTCCCACTGACATTCAGACTCACATTACGGAAGATAAGGAAGTTTTCGTATACCTCTGTATTGGACGGCAAAGTCTATAGATAAACACCGAAAATAATAACCATCGAAAAACTTTTTTTTTCAACTACATGAGAGGGTTTCCATCAACAGCTAACTAGACATATTAATTCCAACTATGAAATTATTAATTTGACTGCAGCGAATATAAATTAACTGAATAATATTTTTCAAATGTTTTGAATTTTTAATTTGTACAG